>JAGFNQ010008452.1:0-164407 GCA_024364735.1 Boesenbergia rotunda
CTACAAAGGATTCACCACTCCTTGCGAGGAGATGTATACCCAGGCTATCGTCGGATTGTTACTCAAAGCCTCTGGCCAGAGCATATCATGTTTAGAGTGAGAGTCTCTAAAATACATGAGAGTAATTAGAAATCCAAAGGACGAATAAGACATTACTTGGGCTAGGTGTGACGTAGTCAGCCTAGTGGGGACTGACACCATAGACCGTGTCCTGAACCAAGTGGGTATAAGGTGGTGAAGGGAATGGGGCACGATTCATTAGAGCTGCTGAAGGGTTTCAGAAAATTTCTTCTGAGGTCAAACCGTTGATCTTTCGATTAATTGGGGATCATGATGTACTACTAGGTGCCACTCATGATCGTTCTATAATTAGTTAATTATAGACGGCCAACATAAATCGAAAGCCTATTTAGTCACACGCACTACGAGTAATCCGAGGGATTTAAAACGAGTTGAAAATTGGATTTTCCGATCAAGAGAAATAAGTCGAATCTGAGTTAGTCAGAGGCGCAATGGAAGCTAAAAAATGGCTAAGTCTTTTGAAGGCTTTTTGGGCGAATTAAATGAGTTTAATTCGCGGCGGTTCGGGTTGGTTTTGGCCGGCCAAAGAGGGTGTTAAACCCTCTTTGGTGGCCGGCCAAATAGAGGAGAATAAACCAATTTAATTGGTTTAATTAATAAGATAAATCCAGCGCGATTTATTTTATAAATTATGGATAAATAAATTTGTATAAAGAAATTTATATAAACAAATTTATAGAAATTTATTCTTTTATGGAAGATTAAAATAATCCATGAATTGGTTTATTTTAATTTTATAAAATCAATTATGAATTGATTTTTCCATAATAAGAAAGTTTATAAATTTCTTATAAAATTTATTCCATAATTTAAAGAGAAGAAGAATTAGTTTTTATTATAAATTAGTTTATAATAAAGACTTGGTTTAAACGGAATTAATTCATAAGAATTTATAGGATAAATTTCTTATGATAAATAATTAGTTTTATTATAAAGTTAGTTATAATAAAATTCATAAGAGAATTTATAGGATAAATCTCTTATGATAACTAATTTGTTTTATTATAAATTGTTTATAATAAGACTAGGCTTAAAAGGAATAAGCAATAAGAAAATTTATAAGATAAATTTCTTATAACTAATTCCGTTAATTCGGTTTAGAGGGAGACTTAGCAAAGGAGTTGCTACTATATAAAGGAACCAAAGGCTAGCCCTTAATTCCTAACAAATAATTAAGAGATTAATTATTCTCTCCCTCTCTCTCTCTCCTCCTCCTCTTCTCCTTCCCATTAGGGCCGGCGCCCTTCCTCTTGCTTAGGGCCGGCGCCTCCCTCTCACACCCTAGGGCCGGCGCATCCTAGGGTTGCCGTGAGCTATACGAAGAAGAAGAACCACAACAAGAAGAAGAAGAAGCGGATAGCGACTCCTCTCCTCTCGGAATTCGATTCCGTTATTCTTGTTGGTTAGTTTTCCTAATTTTTCTCTTAACCTTCTAGTTGTGCCTTCCGAGAATCTAGTAGTTCTCGTCGGCACAAAACTCGTGACTTTGCGAAGTCATCCCGAAGAGAACTCGGCGTGGACGCGAATAGAGGCGAAGCTTCCAAGGGACGCTACGGTTGGATCTCGTCCCTTTCTTCAAGTTACGCGAGGTATAAAAGTAAATTAGTTTACTTTTCCGCAAACTTTTATTTCATGATTATGTCGATACACTATAAGGTTGCATGCTAGATACGAAGTTAAAATAATTTAGGAAATTATTTTATGCAAACTCTTCCGCTGCACGTAAAAATTTTAAATTTTACGAACTCGTATCCTTGTCGACATGCACCCGGTCCCAACAGTGGTATCAGAGCCGGTTAGTGTTCGACTTAATCAAATAATTGTTTTGTGGAAAACTTTGTCATGATCTCAATTTCGGAAAAATTTTCAATTATGGAAACTTTCAAATTATAATAAATTTTAGATTTAGGAATTTCAAAGTTTGGAAATCCTCATGAAATTTCGCAAACGTTTGAAATTTTCTATTTTCTGAAATTTTATAATAATTTCGAAATTTCCATATTTGGAAACTTTCCAATTTTGGAAATTTTTCTATTTTAGAAATTTTCAATTTTGGAAATATGTAAGTTTTCTTTGTACCGAAACTTGCAATTATTCTGAAAATCAATTTTCGAAATCTCGCAATTTTGGGCACTTTCTTTTAAGAAAGTCTAGACAAATTCATGGACAGTTAATTGACAATTAAATTTGAATTGGTTTTTAAATTGACAACAAAATTCTTTATTTTGGATTGAGCCTCGGGGAGCCGTCCAATTTAAAGTTAGTTGTTGTAATTTAATTTCCCAATTTTTAATTGAAATTGTCATGTTTGATTGGATTGAGCCTCGGGGAGCCGTCCAATTGGATTTACAACACATTACTTTTCTTTGGGTATCTGAGCCTCGGGGAGCCACCCTTAGAAAACAATTTGTTGTAATTAATTAAATCCATGAATAAAATATGTTTAAGAGGTGATGCTCTTACATATTGTTGTCTCCAAAATTAATTAGGAAAATGGTTTCCTATAGAGTTTCTTAAATGAGATTTTCATGAAAATAATATGTGGTTGAATTAAGGGATTTGTCTCTTAATTTAATAAGATTTGATTTAGAGAAATCAAAGTCTTGAACATATTATTTCCGAAATTAATTATGACAATTTAGGAAATTGTTTCCCAAAACAATTCCTTTAATAAAGTATGAAATTATAATTAGGAAATCCGGTTCCTAATTTAATTCATGAGACTTGATAAATTAAGTCACATACATACTTTATTAAGGAAATCGTTAGTCATGACATAATTTTATGTCATGAATGTGCTTAAAAGAATGAGACCCAAAACCCCTTACAAAATATTAAGGCCAACACCTTCCATTAATATGGTTAGAATCGGAGTTTTGTTTCTCGCTTGGGTTGATGGACACATCCATGCCCGACTTGAACCTCAACATGTTCAAACCATGGAATTAGTTTATGAATAATATAGTTCGAGTCAGAGGTCAATCATTAGTTTTGGTTGTTGGACACATCCAAGCCTGACTAAGCGGTTGAATGAGCTCCAACCATGTTAAAACTATTTCTTGATTAATGGGTCAGCCTTAAGCTTGGAGCATCGATTTGTTGTGCCACAGCCAAGGTCGATGTAAAGAGAGGTGCAGTTGGGTGCTATGTATAATGATACATACTTGTTAATGAGTTAACAACCCAATGTTTATGCAAACATTCAATTAGTTGATAGCATAATGTGATAGTTACATATATGTGATGTGTAATCGGTATAATTACCTACCTTCATAGCTAAGAAGAACTTGATGGCCACAGCCATGGTTGTTCTTATCTATGGTTGGATATCAACCTATTTGGAGATGTTCCTACGATCTCCCGAATTGATAATAAGGGTGATCAATTCGTAAAATAAATAGGATTTAATTTATGTATGTTGATACATTCTTTAAATCTTCTCACATAATCTCAATTTGTATTTCTAGGTAATCACTCGATCATGTCTTCCTAAACTTGCGTTCCATTTTGGACACCAATAAACTGACTGGGCCAAACTTCATGGACTGGCTTCGAAACCTGAGGATAGTCCTCAAGGCAGAGAAGCTTGCTTATGTCCTTGAAGATCAACTTCCCAACCGTCCTCCTGAAATGCAACTCCAGACCAGTTTCCTGAGTTGCTCAACCTGCTGAAGACTGTAGAGCCTTCTGTGAAGCAGGAACAGAAGACGTACTGTTAGTTGGTTCCTCGAAGAAAGGTTCTAAGAGGAAGGCCAAAGAACAGAATAAGGGAAAGAAGAAAAAGGCTAAAAAGACTGAAAAGAAACCAAAAGGCACTTGCCATCATTGTGGCAAGGAGGGTCACTGGCGAAGAAACTGCAAGATTTATCTTGAGTCCTTGAAAGAGAAGGCATCCGATGCCCCATCCTCTTCAAGTATCTTCGTTATTGAATGTCACTCTATTTCCTCAAACACATGGGTACTTGATACTGGGTGTAGCTCACATATATGTAATGACATACAAGGGCTAAGGAATAGAAGAAGACTCGTCAAAGGAGAAGCGAATTTGCGAGTTGGAAATGGAGCAAAGATTGCTGCTGTTGCCATCGGAACATATTTGCTAAAGCTCCCGACTGGACGTGTCTTAGAATTGGATAATTGTTATTTCGTTCCTTCGTTAATAAAGAACATTGTATCTATTTCATGTTTGAATGAAAAGGGTTATCATTTAACTTTTAGTAACAATTGTTGTTACATAACTTTAAATGGCGTTCTTTATGGGAATGGAACTTTGTGCAATGGCATCTACACGTTAGATTTATCCAGTGACGTTTTCAATATCGAAGTTAGCAACAAACGTGCTCGAATAGATAATCGAATAGACTCCTACACTTGGCATTGTCGTCTTGGCCATGTAAGTAAGAAACGCATGACCGAATTACACCGATGTGGAATTTTGGAATCATTTGAACCCGGTTCATTTGATACATGCGAATCATGCTTAAAAGGCAAGATGACCAAATTACCCTTTACCGGAAAAGGTAATCCAGTGGGAGAGTTGCTTGGTCTAATACATACCGATGTATGTGGACCAATGTCAACTCCAGCACAAGGAGGCTATAACTACTTCATCACCTTTATCGATGATCACTCACGATTCGGGTACGTGTTCTTGATGAAGCACAAATCTGAAGCCTTTGATAAATTCAAAGAGTTCAGAAATGAAGTAGAGACACAACTTGGCAAAAGTATTAAAATACTTCGATCCAATCGGGGTGGTGAATACTTAAGTCAAGAGTTTCAAGATTATCTAAGGGACAATGGGATATTATCCCAATGGACTCCGCCATATACACCACAGCATAATGGTGTATCTGAGAGGCGAAATCGAACCTTGATGGACATGGTTAGGTCGATGATGAATCATGCAACTCTTCCAAAATCCTTTTGGGGTTATGCACTTAAGACAGCTGTTTATTTATTAAACAGAGTCCCGACCAAGGTAGTCTCTACTACTCCATATGAGATTTGGAATAGTAAGAAACCTCACTTAACTCACCTTAAGATATGGGGTTGTCCTGCTTACGTAAAGCGGGTTGTATCAGACAAATTAGATGCTAAGTCTGATAAATGTCTATTTATTGGATACCCTAAGGAAACGAAGGGTTACCAATTCTATCATCCCTTGGAACAAAAGGTGTTTGTTTCAAGGCATGCTGTATTTCTAGAAAAAGAATTTCTTTTACAAGAAAACAGTGGGAGTGGCTTTGAACTTGATGAAGTTCAAGAAACTCCAATAGACATTACAGAGACACCGAGTCTAGGCCCACAACCGATAATTCATAATGATGAGCTATCAGTTGAACCTAAAGCTACACCACCTCTTCGTAGGTCTGATAGGACACGCAACATTCCAGAGAGATACGGATTTCTCGTAAGTGAATCGAACGACGTGTTGCTCATTGGCGATGACGAACCTATCAGTTATGAAGATGTTCTGAAAAGTTCAGAAAGGGACAAATGGCTTGAAGCCATGAAGTCGGAAATGGATTCCATGTACGAAAATCAAGTATGGGACTTGGTTAACCCACCTGAAGGGATTAAACCCATAGGGTGCAAGTGGGTTTTCAAGAAGAAAACCATCATGGAAGGTAATGTTGTTACCTTTAAGGCTAGATTAGTGGCAAAAGGATATCGTCAGAAGCAAGGAATTGATTATGACGAAACCTATTCGCCAGTAGCTATGCTTAAATCCATTCGGATGCTCCTAGCCATAGCAGCTCATTATGATTATGAGATTTGGCAAATGGATGTGAAAACAGCTTTCCTTAACGGAAACCTGCTTGAGGACGTATACATGATACAACCTGAAGGTTTCACATCGGTTGATAAAACCAAGGTATGCAAGCTTCGACGATCCATATATGGACTGAAGCAAGCATCTAGGAGCTGGAACATCCGTTTTGATGAGACAATCAAAAAGTTTGATTTCTCACAAAATCCTGACGAACCTTGTGTGTACAAGAAGGTTAGTGGGAGTGCAGTCGTATTCCTAGTATTGTATGTCGACGACATCTTACTTATAGGAAACGATATTTCAGTCTTACAGACAGTTAAAATTTGGTTATCCAAAACTTTCTCCATGAAAGACCTGGGAGAAGCAACCTATATCCTTGGGATTAGAATCTATAGAGATAGATCAAAACGGTTGCTCGGTCTTTCACAGTCTATATATATAGACCGAGTGCTAAAAAGGTTTAGCATGTCGGAATCCAAGAAAGGTTACCTTCCCATCAGGCATGGGATCAACCTTTCAAAGTCTATGTGCCCGCGCACAGAAGACGAGAGGATTTGCATGAATAAGATTCCCTATGCATCCGCGATAGGATCTATCATGTATGCTATGTTATGTACTAGGCCTGATGTATCGTATGCTTTGAGCGTCACAAGCAGATACCAGTCGGATCCAGGAATGGATCACTGGGCGGCTGTTAAGACAATCCTTAAGTACTTAAGAAGAACTAAGGATGTGTTCCTAATATATGGAGAAGGAGATTTGGTAATACGTGGGTATACAGATGCCAGTTTCCAGACAGATAAGGATGACTCCAAATCGCAGTCTGGATACGTATTTACTTTGAATGGAGGCACAGTAAGTTGGAAAAGTTCCAAACAAGACACCGTAGCGGATTCCACCACGGAAGCGGAATATATCGCAGCTTCGGAAGCAGCAAAGGAAGCAGTCTGGATCAAGAAGTTTGTCTCCGAACTTGGTGTGGTTCCAACCATTGATGAAGCAGTGCCGGTTTACTGCGACAACAATGGAGCTATTGCACAAGCAAAGGAACCAAGGTCTCATCAGCGATCCAAACACGTGCTTCGCCGCTATCATCTGATCAGAGAGATTATAAGTAGGAATGACATACAAATTGAGAGAGTTCCCACTGAAAGGAATATAGCGGATCCTTTAACTAAGGCCTTGCCTCAAAGCAAGTTTGAGGGTCATGTTAGAGCCTGTGGTATTGGATACCGTAGCGATTGGCATTAGGCCAAGTGGGAGTTTGTTAGTGATATGAGAGAAGTGTCCTAAGGCAATCGCCTTATGATTGTAAAACATTTATATTAATAAATGATAATTTACTATTTAAGTATACATGCTTGTGTATTTGATTGGGATCTTAAACTCATCTACTGAATGTCCGCAATATAACTCACAGCATAAGAGAATTTGTGATGAGATCACAACTAGTGATTATCTCTAAATGCGCAAATGTGAAGTATTGAAAATATCCCTAGTCGATGAATTGATAAAAACGGACACTATCAATTCTGTTGAGACTAGCATGGGTTATTCTCTAATCAGCTGATTCTCACTGGCTGGTGACATTGGGATGTCCGGAGATAAACATGGATGCTAGCTAAGGGAACTAGTTCATTGGAGTGACTAGCTGTAAGACTTCATATGGGAATCTACATGTAGATATGTCAATGAAGATCTTACTGCGGCTTAAGTGCGATGTTCCTATGACTTGCGGTGTTCAAGTCATCTTGGTCATGGAGACTTATACTTTGACATCTTAAGCAAGCATCTCCAAGGAGGTGTGGACCCAGGATGATCGGGTATAAGCCGAAGTGCCCGAAGATGTTTGAACAGCCTACAAAGGATTCACCACTCCTTGCGAGGAGATGTATACCCAGGCCTATCGTCGGATTGTTACTCAAAGCCTCTGGCCAAAGCATATCATGTTTAGAGTGAGAGTCTCTAAAATACATGAGAGTAATTAGAAATCCAAAGGACGAATAAGACATTACTTGGGCTAGGTGTGACGTAGTCAGCCTAGTGGGGACTGACACCATAGACCGTGTCCTGAACCAAGTGGGTATAAGGTGGTGAAGGGAATGGGGCACGATTCATTAGAGCTGCTGAAGGGTTTCAGAACAATTTCTTCTGAGGTCAAACCGTTGATCTTTCGATTAATTGGGGATCATGATGTACTACTAGGTGCCACTCATGATCGTTCTATAATTAGTTAAATTATAGACGACCAACATAAATCGAAAGCCTATTTAGTCACACGCACTACGAGTAATCCGAGGGATTTAAAACGAGTTGAAAATTGGATTTTCCGATCAAGAGAAATAAGTCGAATCTGAGTTAGTCAGAGGCGCAATGGAAGCTAAAAAATGGCTAAGTCTTTTGAAGGCTTTTTGGGCGAATTAAATGAGTTTAATTCGCGGCGGTTCGGGTTGGTTTTGGCCGGCCAAAGAGGGTGTTAAACCCTCTTTGGTGGCCGGCCAAATTAAAGGGAGAAAAACCAATTTAATTGGTTTAATTAATAAGATAAATCCAGCGCGATTTATTTTATAAATTATGGATAAATAAATTTGTATAAAGAAATTTATATAAATAAAATTTATAGAAATTTATTCTTTTATGGAAGATTAAAATAATCCATGAATTGGATTTATTTTAATTTTATAAAATCAATTATGAATTGATTTTTCCATAATAAGAAAGTTTATAAATTTCTTATAAAATTTATTCTATAATTTAAAGAGAAGAAGAATTAGTTTTTATTATAAATTAGTTTATAATAAAGACTTGGTTTAAACGGAATTAATTCATAAGAATTTATAGGATAAATTTCTTATGATAAATAATTAGTTTTATTATAAAGTTAGTTATAATAAAATTCATAAGAGAATTTATAGGATAAATCTCTTATGATAACTAATTTGTTTTATTATAAATTGTTTATAATAAGACTAGGCTTAAAAGGAATAAGCAATAAGAAAATTTATAAGATAAATTTCTTATAACTAATTCCGTTAATTCGGTTTAAAGGGAGACTTAGCAAAGGAGTTGCTACTATATAAAGGAACCAAAGGCTAGCCCTTAATTCTAACGAAAATAATTAAGAGATTAATTATTCTCTCCCTCTCTCTCTCTCCTCCTCCTCTTCTCCCTCCCATTAGGGCCGGCGCCCTTCCTCTTGCTTAGGGCCGGCGCCTCCCTCTCACACCCTAGGGCCGGCACATCCTAGGGTTGCCGTGAGCTATACGAAGAAGAAGAACCACAACAAGAAGAAGAAGAAGCGGATAGCGACTCTTCTCCTCTCGGAATTCGATTCCGTTATTTCTTGTTGGTTAGTTTTCCTAATTTTTCTCTTAACCTTCTAGTTGTGCCTTCCGAGAATCTAGTAGTTCTCGTCGGCACAAAACTCGTGACTTTGCGAAGTCATCCCGAAGAGAACTCGGCGTGGACGTGAATAGAGGCGAAGCTTCCAAGGGACGCTACGGTTGGATCTCGTCCCTTTTCTTCAAGTTACGCGAGGTATAAAAGTAAATTAGTTTACTTTTCCGCAAACTTTTATTTCATGATTATGTCAATATACTATAAGGTTGCATGCTAGATACGAAGTTAAAATAATTTAGGAAATTATTTTATGCAAACTCTTCCGCTGCACGTAAAAATTTAAAATTTTACGAACTCGTATCCTTGTCGACATGCACCCGGTCCCAACAAAAATGACTATCTTTCCTTTATCCTCCCTGAGGTAAACACAATGATCCTCATTGATCATTTCGAAACCATAAGATAAAATGACTTCATTAAATCTTATGTTCCATTGTCTTGACGCTTGCTTTAGCCCATATATAGACTTTTTAAGTCTACATACTTTATCCTCTTGGCCTTCAGCAATATAACCCTCTGGCTGTGCCATATAGATTTCTTCGTCAAGATTTCCATTAAGGAAAGCCGTTTTTACATCCATTTGATGTAATTCCAAGTCATAATGTGCCACTATAGCTAAAATGACACGTATTGACACAAACTTCACAACTGGGGAAAATGTCTCTTCAAAATCAATACCCTCCATTTGGGTATATCCTTTTGCAACCAGACGAGCTTTGTATCGATTAATCGATCCATCTGCCTTCCTCTTAATTTTGAGAATCCATTTATTCCCAATAGCCCTTCGGCCCGGAGGAAGATCGACTAAATCCCAAACTTGATTCTTTCTCATTGACTCCATTTCCTCATCCATTGCAATTCTCCATTTTTCTCTAACTGAACAACTCAAAGCTTCCTCAACCGATCGAGGTTCCTCATCATCAACAGGGAGTATCATTAATGCCTCATTCTCAATGTCAAACCTTCTCCGAGGAATAATCTTACGACTACTTCGTCGCAGGTCAGACTGTTGAGGAACTAAAACTAATTCATTCATTGGCAAATTACTCCCACTGGGTTGACTAGATTCAGGTATCTCCTGTGATACCTGAGTTGTTGATAGAGGAACAGTATCCTCTTCCTCTATTGCAAATAAAGGAATTGACTTATCAACTTCACCTCTAGTTGGGAATTCAGTTTCGAGAAAAGTAGCATCTCTAGATTCTATTTCAGAGATGGTTCCATCTTGTTGCTCACCAATGAAAACATAACCCTTAGAAGTATCAGAATACCTTACAAAGATACACTTTTTACCTCTTGGTCCTAGTTTTCCATACTTGTGAGTCTTATCATGAACATAGGCAGCTGACCCCCAGGGTCTCAGATTGCTCAAATCTGGTTTTCTGCCTGTCCAACGCTCATATGGAGTAGATGGAACAGACTTAGAAGGCACTCGGTTAAGTATGTAGGTTGCAGTTAATAATGCATCTCCCCAATAGGAAATTGGCAAATTAGCTTGAGCCATCATAGACCTAACCATATCTAGAAGAGTACGATTCCTTCTTTCAGCAACTCCATTTTGCTGCGGAGTTCCAGGGATGGTTAGTTGTCTAATAATCCCTCGCTCATTACAAGTTGTCTTGAACTGATCAGACAAGTACTCGCCTCCACGGTCAGTGCGTAAGGTTTTAACCTTACGTTCCAATTGATTCTCGACTTCATTCAAATAACGTTTGAAACAATCCAATGCTTCATATTTATGAGATATCAAATACACATGACCAAAACGTGTGAAGTCATCAATGAATGTAATGAAATAGGAAGCTCCATGTTTAGCCTTCACATTCATCGGACCACAAATATCCGAATGAATTAATTGCAATGGTGACTCAGCTCTAATAGCCTTACCAAATGGTTTCCTCGTTGCTTTTCCAGCAAGACAATGCTCACATATTGACAAGTTAATCTTAGCACGAGAGCCTAATAGACCCTCCTTAGCTAATCGATTCATTCTCTCTTGTCCTATATGTCCTAGTCTAGCATGCCAAATTTCCTCATTGATATCAGCATCACTAGCAAGAGCAATGTTGGAAAAACAACTATTAATTCCAGAATTAATATCACGTTCCACATCAAGAACCATGAAACCATTCATTATATAACCACATCCAATTAACACAGAGTTAATACGAAGTTCCACACACCGACTGTAAAAGTTTATACAATATCCCAAATCAAGAAGACATGTAACAGAAACCAAATTCCGTCGAATATCAGGAGCATAAAGGACATCATGCAGAAACAAGGTATGTCCACCACGTAGGTTGAGCTTGCAAGTGCCAATGCCTTTGACTTCAATTCTTGCATTGTTTCCTACATATATCCATTTGTTACCAGCTGGTACCCGACGGTACTCCACGTATGTAGCTCGATCACGAGCTACGTGGTTCGTTGCTCCTGAATCTATAATCCACAAAGGATGAGAATCAGCTAACAACACTGAACTAGCAACATTATGCTCATGAAAAGAAGTTAAATATGGAATTACCTTTTTCGGCTCGGTACAATCTCGAGCGAAGTGGCCCTTCTTGCCACAGTTATAGCAAGTCAGCTTGCTTTTTGGTTTCTTTCCATACTTCTTTCCTTTAAACTCCTTCTTGATCGGGCCATGCCCAGCAGCAGCTTCTTTTCCTCTTCCTTTTCCCTTTCCTTTCTTGAACCATATCTTCTTATTCTTGGGTCTAGATCCTTCAGCTACAAAAGCTTGTCCAGATATCCTTGCAGATTCTACTCTCTCCGCCTCCAGTTCAACATGGCGTGAGACATCAATGAAAGTTTTAATGCTTTCACTGTGAGTAAGATTCTGTTTCATCGATTCCCAAGAATCAGGAAGGGAACGGATAACTGCCTGAACCTGTTGTTCATCTGTCAACTCATGACCGGCAGTTTTTAGCTCTCGAATCATATTTCCCATTTCCCTAAGATGTTGGGTCATGGTGACATTCGGGCGTTTCTTGAAGCTGTCAAATTTGATTGTCAGCTGGCGAAGCTTACTTATGCTAACTCCACTATATTTATTTCTCAGGGCAACCCAGACCGCATGAGCTGAAGGCAATGGCTCATACTCATACACTAGGTCATCAACCATTGAACTAATCAAAATGCCCTTTGCTGTGGAGTCCTTTTTCTTCCATGTCTTGTAGGCATCAAGATCACGCTTATGCTGGGCGGTAGCACCGTCTACAGGTTCTACCATAAACTGATTTACAGCTTCTAGAACTTCTTGTTCCTCAAGTACATACTGTATCTTGAGGTGCCATATTTTGTAGTTGTCCCCATTTAGTTTCTCTCCTTTGTTCAGTTCAGCTATAATATTCTTTGTTGCCATGACCTAACATAAATAAACGCATTATTTAGTAATTCAGTGTATGTTATATGCATGTAATCAATAACTAACTCATTGTAAATAGAGTTGGTTTACAAAATCAAGTGACAACTACGTTCCCACTCATCCTTTGTATGTTCCAATCTAATAAACAATGATTAGTTATATCACACACATCCCATCAAATGAACAAATTACCATCAAATGAACTAATCATTTAATTATAATGAACTAATCATCATTAAATGAACTAATCATTTAACAAATTTGTTAACATATAACATTACTTAAACTGTTCGTACATAACGACAATTACACTACATGGATAAATACTGACTGTACATAACGTCAGTAACTAAAGGAAGCTAAGAGAACAAATAGGTTGATATTGCTCCCAATAGAGCGGACAGTAGGATCGTAGCAAAAAATTGACCCGTCTCTCTAGTCTGGACCAGAGTGACCTCAGGTGGAGGAGGAATCTCCTCTGAGGCCTCTTCAGGATCCTCTACTGTCTCTTCAGGATCTTCTTCTTCTTCTAGATCCTGCTCTATTTCCATATTATCCATGTCCGGATCCCAATCAATTTCCTCAGGATCCCCTTGGAATTCTTCAATCAGATCTATCTCTGGATCTTCTTCTTCTGGATCCTCCTCCATCTCGGGATCTTCTTCTTCTGGATCCTCCTCTGGATCCTCCTCCATCTCGGGATCTTCTTCTTCTGGATCCTCCTTTGGATCCTCCTCCATCTCGGACTCGGAGTCAGATTCCCCCAAGTCCTCAGGAAACTGTTGGCGCAGCAGCTGATTGCATAGCCCAATGTAGGAGAGGCGAAAGTTGAGGCGCAGCAGCTGATTGCATAGCCCAATGTAGGAGAGGCGAAAGTTGTGATCAGCCCATATCTGATTCGCAACCTTCCCTGCTCTCTTTGGTAGAGCACGCATTAATTCCCCGATTCGGTGATCATCAATCATGGGGAACCCGGCCCGCTCAAGTTTCCAGAAGATCCGATCCAGTCGTCCTATAACGCCCTGGACTCCGAGAAATGGACTATAGAAAACTGTCCTGAATTCCGCCAATAGCTCCTCTAGTCGCTCATTATGACCAGCCATGCTTTCCCTATCGTGCAATATTTAGAATTGAAAAATATACATTGTCAGTACAAAACCGACAATCCAGTACAAAACTGGTTAAATTCAATTCATATGTATACACGAAAAATCACAAATAGACAAGAAAAACAAATTTTCTTTGAGGAGCCTCATTGACTGACATCGGACTGATCGATCAGATTCTTAGGTTGAATTTATTGTCCTTATTAGAACTAATCTAATTGGACATGATTATCTTAATCTGTTCTTGTCTAACCTTAGCCCATTTAATCAGGTCAATATTTATTGATCGAACCAAACAAATTGGCTCTGATTTGTATTAGACCAATCTGGTTAAACCAACTAGGATTTGAACCGGATTAGATCTGATTGGACCAATTAGATCTGGTCAAATCAACTAATGGTTTAGACTAGACCCAAGCCTATTAATCCAATATCATCTAATCTAATTCAAATTCAAGTCTAATTCTTTTAATAATTGAAAACATAAATTTCAATTAATTAAAACAGTAGTTGGCCGAGTGGCATTAATTAAGCATAAATTTCAAGCTTTTTTTTTTCTACAGCACGCATTACAAATTACGTATAAAAAAAATCTTTCGATGATTTAAAGTTAATTCTGAACGAAACTTACAGTTTCGTTTTCATCCACCGAAAAAAATTTCCACCGCAACAAATGCGGTTAATCACTAGCGTGTAACACAACCGAGTGGTATTGTCGATTCGCGACACTAACAATTAGTTTACCGACTCGAAAGAAATCCGCCGACACACAGTCGCGATTTTCCGACGCAGTAATTTCATGCTACTTAAAATATCTACGTGCTCTGATACCATTGTTAATCTAAGCATGAAATTCTGAAGGCATTTAAGATATTGAAAACGGTAAACACTTACAGCGATTCTCCGTTCGTCCTTCGTTGTTCGTCACGCTTGTCGTCGGAAGAACGATCACGTGTCGGAAAGTTCTTCCCCTCTCGGATTCACGAACCAAATCCCACTGCCAGGATGATCTCCTCGTCTTAGAGCTCTTCTCTTGCTCTCACTCACACTTGCACCATTTCTTACTCCTTTCTTGCACTTGAATGAAGCCCCTTACCCTCTCCTTATATAGGAGAGGATAGGGGGTAGAAGTAGTGGAGAGGGAGGGGGCAACAATCCCCACTCCCTTGGCAACGTGTGCAGTTATTGCACACGTTGCCCCACTTCTAACATTATTAACATAAAATGAGGATGTTGAGTTTAAACTAGATGGGATGTGAATTAAAATTACTGATAGGAGATAAATAGTATATTATTCAAATTAGAATTGATTTAATCGAACTATGATCGAATTAAATGATAAGTTAAATTAATTTGATTCATTTAAAATAATTAAGATATTTTTAAAAAAACCTTCTCTTCATTCTTTTTTTCTCCATGCGCATACTATCAACCACCGTTATATATCATCCTCCTCCATGCACAAACAATTTCACATGACAACTCTCGTATTGCTTAGATCAAAGGGAATCATAATTTTACTTATTTTTGAATCTTGTTATATTCTAGTTCAAAGAGATTGTTATGGGTACAACAATCAATTTAGGACGAGATAAATAATTTTTTTTATTGATATTGAAAAATAATTAGTTAATTTGAATTAATTATGATTCTTGTATATGTTTGATTTATGGTCGTCTCAGGTGAAAATTTTATTCATTTGATTTAGTTTAATTTTCGTCTAATATATTGCACTAATATAATTTTTTGATTGATTTATTATTGTAGATTTTGAAATTGTACGACTTTAAAATGTGACAACTTTAAAATTATTTTGAATATTTAGAAATATGTTGTAATTATTTTAGTTGTCATAATATTGGACAATAATATTATGAAATTTTCATTTTAAAATTTGTTAAAAATTTAATATTTTAAATTTTGGATGACGATAAGCCCTAGGTAATTATGAATCCTGGTTACGCCCCTGGTTCCATTCACTTCTTACTTTATCATACTGTGATTGATTATGATACTGATTTTTAATTGACCCTGCAACCTGAAACATTCACAAAAATTTGAAATAAGTATTCTGAAATATAACACCAATACATAGAAACAAGTCATAGAAATAATTACCTCATCATGGGGGCATCAAGGATAATAGTTTGATGAATAACAGCATAGTGATAAATACAAGAAAAAATTACTATCAAGTTCAAAATCAACCCATCATGCGTGACAAACAAAATTCATTAGCTTACATATCAATTTTTAGTTTTACATCATCCCATCATCCTAATTTCAAGTTCAGCATAAATTATAAAATAAAATAATATTTTCAAGTTCCATAAATACTAATTATTGCAGGCATTTCGTAAATAGATATAATGCATATTTATATTTCAAATTATGAAATAATATACCACTATAAAATTAATCTTCACAGAAAAGCGAGAATTTTAGTAAAAAAACAGTAAAAAAACGCGCGTTGTACTTAATTAGAGGATCAAAAACAGTGCTAGCAAAAAAAAACGCACACTGTAAAAAAAACAGTGCTAGCAAAAGTAAGCTTTGCATTCAAAATACCATACAAGATAATTAGAGGATCAAAATAAAGACATGATTTTAAAAAAAATGACTAAATAATGTATACAACTCGTGAGATTCTACTCACAGAATTGTATTCAAAAATAAAAAAAACTTAGTCGAAATCTTATCGTTGAGTTGAGCAGGGAACAAAACCCTAGCACTGTGTATGGAGAAAAAAATGAGAAATCGACGCCCTCCTTGAAGAAGAAGATATTGATGGAGCCAAACAAAGATCACTACGCCTTGAAGAAGAAGAGATAGCACCAAGTGAGATTGTCGTGCAAGAAGAGATGCAGGCACTGCAAGAAGAAGAGATCGTACCAGGAGAGATCACGGCGCAAGAAGAGATGCAGAGAGAAGGGGCGTACAGCAAGGAGAACACGCAAGAACAAGTGAGTACGGCGCAAGAGGAGTTGATGGAAGAACCTTGAGTGCGGCGCAAGAGGAGTCGACGCAAGGTCGTGCGGTGCAAGAGGAGTCGATGCAAGAGGAATTGACACAAGAATTGGGTTTTGAGAAAGCTATAAGTTGTGGTTCATTATAATTAACCCAGTTGTATGATTCAAGTTTTAACCCAAGCAGTGGTTTTTTTAACTGGTTCAGACATATTACTTCATTACAGTTTAATTATAATTTTTTAAACACTTATTACTTCATCAAATAAAATATAAGAAGTAAAATGTTATTAAAAATATGAAGTGAAGCCCACTTTTTTTTTAACTTATGAAGTCTAAAATAGTATTTACTATGTCAATTTTATTACCGAGGTTAAATATAATATATTTCTTCAAAATCAAGTAATTATTGGCGAAGTCTATCATCAAAATTCTACTAGTATATATATATATATATAGGGTTTAGTACCCCGTGGCTGACACGTGAACTGAAGAAGCTGTGTGGCAAGATCTACTGAGTCGGAACTATTAGGATGTATACTAAAAGCCTTACTTTCTGTATGGACATCTACATTTTGAAAGAGAATCACAAGATCACTGTTTGCTTGTTTATATTAGTATGTGCATTTTGTCTGATACTTTTCATTGTAGATAACATGGTGTGTGGTGTCACACATAAGATCATGTTATCAGTTCCTTGTAGAGTATAAGTAGAGGCTTACAACCGAGATGGATTTGGGCAAACCATCGGGATGATTATAATGTAATTTGGTGTTGGTTTATCTTGACCACAGAATTATACTAGTGCATTTTGTGTGCATTGAGTAGGACCGACATAGAGGTGATTCAATTTATACTGACTTCATAATTGAATCAGACCTCAGTTTATTATGGAGTACATGCTCTTAATCCCGATATAATAACGGGCACATGTACTTAATAGTTATTTCTTTGATTTATCAATGGGCGAAATTTATTCTGTTAAATCGATAGGCCCGGTAAGTTAGGAAATAATATTATTTACATGATATGCCATTGATTATAGACGGAAACCGTGTCCTGGTGAGTCGGGTTGATGATGCCGCCTTGATGAGCTCATAAGGTTCATCATGTAAATCCTACAGGTGGACTTGGTCCAACATGATGATAAAGATGAGTGGTACAAATCAAGGAGTTAGATGTTGATTAATTAAAATTGTCAGTAATTTAAATTAATTAACGAACATTCGATATCTTAAACACGGGGAGATACTTACACTCATAATAGGTGGAGCCCATATTTAAATATAGGGGTTGGTGAGGTAGTTCAATGAAGACCCTTTAGTGGAATGGATCTTCATTAACGGATCGGGCCTTGATCCGTTAGGTGGACAAGACCCAACTCCTCCTCATGGTCCCTATTGTAGCCCTATAAATACCCCATGTGTCATGAAATCAAGGGATCCAATTCATCCAACAAGCCATAAGCCAATACCTAACTCTCTCCCTTCTCTCTCCTAGGGTTGCGGCGCCCCTTCTTGTAGCCGGCGGCAACAAGGAGAAGGAGGAGGAGGGTGAGTCTTCTTCTTCCTCGGTTTCTTCTTCCTTTCTTCCCTCCTTTGGATGGAGCACTCCTTGAGCTTGCTAGAATCGGCGGAACAAAGGAGGAAGAAGGGTTGTTTGTGTTATTTGTCGCCGCAAATTGGAAGAAGGAGGAAGAGTAGTTAGGTTTCGGCTTCTTCATCTTCTTCCTCTTCCTTTGCTTCCTTTCTTGTGGCCGGAGCTTTCTTGGACCAAGGAGCAGATTCGACGGGCCAAGGAGGAGGTGGTTGGACCGGCGGCGCAAGCTTGAGGAAGTTTTCTTCCTCCCTTGTGGTCGGCTCAAGGTGGAGGGGGCCTCTCTAGGGGTTCGGCCAAATTACGGAGAAGAGAATGGGTTTCGTTGGGTTGCCTTGGTGACTACGGTTCTTGGTATATCGTCGCTCGCACGACATCTAAGAAGGGAGGGTCATGCAATAGAAGATCGTGAGGTAACGAAAGGTATAACCTTCTCTTACTGCTCTTAGTTCTTTCTATCATTTTATGTGGTTTAATTAATTATCTTGTTGATTATTTATTTATTAATTAATTGTGATAATTAATTATTTTGAACCTCGATGATAAACACAAAAATCGGTGATCCGCTCATCGTCTATTCCGCGGCTAATTAGTTAGCACGACGATGAGACGGTCGTTTGGGAAATAGGTTTCCATTCGGGTTAACAATTTTAATTCGTGCACATGGAGAGGTTTTCCATGAGCGACCCCGTATTCGCTTAGGAAACCCGCAACCATCAGGAACGACTCTCTTTCCGGAGCTCTCGAGACTCTCTCGGGAAGGGGATCCCCCGAGACCCTCTGCGGGTAGACACGCCCGGAGATCAAATCAGAGGAAGCACTCCCGAGATCACCTTGGGAAGCCAGGTCCCCGAGACCACCTCGGGAAGGAAAAATGCCTGGGACCCCCCCCCCCCCCCGAGCTAGAAGACCCTGAGATCACCTCGGGGAAGCGGAGCCCAAGAAGCATTCAGCCTCAAGGAATGACCCCCCTTTCTTCGGATCTGCGGAAAACCATCATCCATTATCGCGGAGTTATCATGACCCATAATTATCGCAACGGGTCAAACTTAATGACGGCGTAGATCGTTACAAAGGTTATCCTGTAATCGACAATTGGGGGGACGTGCCAATGATTGTGGAGACTCGTGAGACAGCCACCGCAGGTATAAAAGTTACTCCAACCCCTCCGGTAAAGGGGTTATGCACTCTCTAATTCCGGCATACTCTTTTGTCTTCTCTTCATCTCCTAGATCGAGGCACTGACTTGAGCGTCGGAGTGGGCTCCGCCGGACAACCTCTGGCGTGTTTCCCTAACGCTCATGTTAATCTCGCAGGGTGTGAGTTCTTCCTCTAGCGTCAGCGTTCGCATGGGCTGAACCCTGGTGACTGGCCGTCAACGTCGATTCCTTCCGGAACATGTTTGGCGCCATCTGTGGGAAACCAGTAAAGCACCAGAAGGAGCACCGATGGCAAAGCCGGCAGGACAATCCATCATCCTGACAAAAGAGGAACTGGACCGCTTGGTGGCTAACGCCATCAAAGAGGCGCTCGAACAGTACCAAATCAAGCAAGCTGCCTCACAGCGAGGTGTTTCTGTGAGAAAGGAGATCCCTAGAATCTCCATCTCGCACCCCCAACCGCGAAGATCCGTCACACCACCAGATTGACACGCCGAAGTAGCCCTAGACCACCGACGAGGCTCTCCTGGAGATATTGAGAAGGCCAATTCGGTAGCCTCTAGCAAGGTGAGACACGAAGATGGACAAGGGAAGAGGGAGGAACCTAAGGCCTCCCTTAAGGCCCCCTCTACTCCCATCTCATCTGAGATTGTAGAAGACCCCATGCAAAAGAAGTTTCGAGGGCCTGAGATTGCTGATTACGACGGGAAGACAGATCCGAAGGATCATGTCTGTAAGTTTGAAAATGCGGCACTCCTGCGCTAGTATACCGACGGTGTAAAGTGCCGGGTGTTCTTGAACACCCTATCCGGAGCAGCCCAACGATGGTTCCAGAGGCTGCCCTCAGGTTCTATCAACTCTTTCATGGAGTTTAGAACTGCCTTCCTCCACCACTTCGTCAGTAGCCGTCGCTATCAGAAGATGACACTCAATCTATTCGCTTTCAAGCAGAAGCCGAAAAAGCCGCTTAAGGAGTACATCCAGCGGCTCAATCGGGTGACACAAGATGTGCCAAGTGCGACGTCGGAAATCCTCATCAGCGCCTGTACCCAAGGGCTCTCGGAAGGGGATTTTTTTCCGATCATTGGTGAAGAAGCCACCCGCCAGCTTCGATGATCTGCTGGGGCGTTCGGTCAAGCACGTCAACGTGGAGGAGGTGCAATTTGCCCGTCGCAAGGAACAAGTCGGAGTCCACCCCCTCCTCATGCTATTACCCGGTCCGAAAGGAGGGAACCCCCAGCTCCAACCCGAGGAAAAGACGTTCACCCGGGGAAGGACCAGTGGGCTGGTAGACGAAAACTAGTTGAGATAGTGGACACCGAGTAGCCAGAGCCACTGATGAAGTACTGTGGCTTCCACGGCAGTACTACATATTCCGCTGAGTGTCATGCCTTGAAGAAAAAAAATTGAGTGAAGAGGTAGACCCCAAACCTCGGAGGAAGTAGAAGAAGGCGGGGTATCGCCGGAATTCCCCTCGGTGAAGCCTTTCTCCCAAACTGAGGCAATCAGGAGAAAATGAGACCCAACACCGGTCTCGGTCACGGTCAAGGGGAAGGAGCCGGGGGCCTCCACCCTGCAGGTCTCCCTTCTTGGAAAGAGACCCCAGGAAGGGCATGGCCCCTGCACGCGCCCGCCCTCTGGACATGTGGGAGTAATCTCCGGAGGACCCACCGGAGGAGATTCCCATCGAGCAAGGAAGTCCAACACCCGGCGTCACGAGAACTATGCAATTGGGACGAGCTAGAACCAGGATCACGACCCTACGATCTCGTTCGACCCCGAAGACTTGGAAGAGGTGGAAGCTCCTCATGAAGACACCCTGGTAATCCTTGCCCGCATCGCCAACTATGAGGTCAAGCGCCTCTTCGTGGATACAAGAAGTTCCATGAACATCCTGTATAAGGCGGCTCTAGATCAGATGCAGATCGACAAGGATGAACTACTTCCGGTCTCGAACCCACTGTTCGGCTTCACCGGGTATCGAGTATAGCCGATAGGGCAAATAACCTTTTCGCTATCATTGGGCAGCGACTTGCTCGAGAGGACTAGGAGGACACCCTTTTTGAATGTGGATGCTCCCTCATCCTACAACGCCATCTTGGGCTGCCCGACACTCAGTGTCTTCCAGACGGTGGTCTCTGTCTACCACCAGAAGATAAAATTCCAGGTAGGCGACTGAGTGGCTGAAGTCAAAGGGGACCAACTGGTGTTCCGGCGATGCTACAGTGGGGAAGTCATATCGGAGTCCCAAAAAAACCCGAGGTTACAGGAAGGCTAATTGGAGGAAGCCGCCATTAACAGGAGGACATGGCCAAAAAGCTCAAGAGGCCAGAGCAGGCCAACTGTCTCTAACCCTATCACCCCCGGTAAGATTTGTGTGGCATACTATGTACTCGCCTATGTAATCTTGCTGCCTTGCAGTGAATTCATGAAATAAAGGAAGGTGTCATCACAAAACTGCCAGTACATCTTACAAAACACTAATACCTCACGGTGCTGCGGATGCCCGGGGTACTTAAGCTCGGTTTGGGTGCTACGGATGCCCAACCAAGAAACCAAACCCTAATACCTCGCGGTGCTGCGGATGCACAAGGTACTTAGGCTTGGTCTGTGTGCCACGGACGCCCAACCAAGAAACCAAACCCTAATACCTCGTGGTGCTGCGGATACCTGGGTTACTTAGGCTTGGTTTGGGTGCTATAGACACCCAACCAAGAAACCAAACCATAATAACTCGAGGTGCTGCAGATGCCTGGGGTACTTAGGCTTGGTCTAGGTGCTACGGACCCCCAACCAAGAAACTAAACCCTAATAACTCGCGGTGCTGCGGATGCCTGGGGTACTTAGGCTTGGTCTGGGTGTTACGGACGCCCAACCAAGAAACCAAACCCTAATACCTCGTGGTGCTGCGGATGCCCGGGGTACTTAGGCTTGGTCTGGGTGCTACGGACTCCCAACCAAGAAACCAAACCCTAATACCTCGCGGTGCTACGGATGCCCGGGGTACTTAGGCTTGGACTGGGTGCTACGGACGCCCAACCAAGAAACCAAACCCTAATACCTCATGGTGCTGCGGATGCCCGGGGTACTTAGGCTTGGTCTCGGTGCCACGAACGCCCAACCAAGAAACAAAACCCTAATACCTCGTGGTGCTGTGAATGCCCAGGGTACTTAGGCTTGGTCTGGGTGCTACGGACGCCCAACTAAGAAACCAAACCCTAATACCTTGTCGTGCTGCGGATGCCCGGGGTACTTAGGCAAGGTTTGGGTGACACGGACGCCCAACCAAGAAACAAAACCCTAATACCTCGCGGTGCTGCGGATGCCTGGGGTACTTAGGCTTGGTCTAGGTGCCACGGACGCCCAACTATGAATTCAAACCCTAATATCTCGCGGTGTTGTGGATGTCCGGGGTACTTAGGATTGGTCTGGGTGCTATGGGTGCCCAACCAAGAAACAAAACTCTAATACCTTGCGGTGCTGTGGATGCCCGAGGTACTTAGGCTTGGCCTGGGTGCTACGAACGCCCAACCAAGAAACCAAACTCTAAAACCACGCGGTGTTGCGGATGCCCGCGGTACTTAGGCTTGGTATGGGTGCTACGGATGCCCAACCAAGAAACAAACCCCTAATACCTCGTGGTGCTGCAGATGTCTGAGGTACTTAGGCTTTGGTTTGGGTACTACGGACGCACAACCAAGAAACCAAACCCTAATACCTCACGATGCTATGGATGCCCGGGGTACTTAGGCTTGGTTTGGGTGCTACGGACGCCCAACCAAGAAACAAAGCCCTAATACCTCGCGGTGCTGCGGATGCCAGGGGTACTTAGGCTTGGTCTTGGTGCTACGGATGCCCAACCAAGAAACAAAACCCTAATACCTCGTGGTGCTGTGGATGTCCGGGGTATTTAAGCTTGGTTTGGGTGCTACGAATGCCCGACCAAGAAACAAACACCCTAATACTTCGCGGTGCTGCGGATGTCCAGGGTACTTAGGCTTGGTTTGTGTGCTACGGATGCCTAACCAAGAAGCATAAAATCCTAATGCCTACCACCTCTAACTGGGAATTGGAGGGGGCTCAAGGATGAAAGGTTAACACACAACCTACTAGATATGAGTCAAGCATCCTTAGACAAGGTGAAACTAGCAGAATATCTGATTACTGCTCGAAGCGCTTACACATCAGAGGTAGCAAGTGTTTTCCATCATCTCTACGGAAAATACATTGGGAATGACATCTCAAGGGAATACAAAGAATAGGGAATACAATCAGTGGATCTAGTAGAGGAGATCACTCCTTTGCCCTGGTTCTCCCCTATCACTTCATCATCCCCGCATGGACGCTTAGCTCGGAGCTGTCTTCCAGTGGCGGGTAAGAGGGGAGCCACCTTTATTATGACCAGGATCCTTGAATTTTCAGCCACAGCTATGACTTTTGGGTCCTCCCTTCTCATGACCACTCATTGACGAAAGATGAACAAGAACAACTTGGGGTACACATGGACAAAATAGTTCCATTCAAAGATCTTGATTGCCTCTTACAGTTAACTCACATTTAAGAATAAAGAGGAATTGTAAAATACAAAGGGAAGAGAAGGGGGAGCAGCAACTACAACTCCTCCTCGGATGACAAATTACTCCATGCCCGACTAGTGGCTGATGCCTAAAACTCGGGGAAGCGAGCGATCCAGTAGGGGATAGCATTTGAGAAGGATAGGAGATGAACCACCAAGAGATGCTCCCTGATGAATCAAATGATATCATCTCTACTATGCTTCTCGGCGAAGCATGTGATGTCTTTTTTGGACTCTCTGGTGAAACGTGTGGTTCCATCTCCGCCGTGCTCTCCCGGGAAAGGTGCAATATTATCTCTGTCATACTCCCCAGTGATGCAGAAAACCCCTGTTAGAAGGGGGGACGATGGAGTATGTACCGGAAGGTTGTACGCTTCATAGGGGATTCTTGGAGCACCTGACTTAGCCTGGGCAGACGGGGCTTCGCACCCCTCTGGGCGGTGAACCTCCTCCCTCGACAGGTTCCCCTCCAGGCTGCAACCTCTTTTTCCTTCCTAGTCCATGAGAATGGGAAGGAAAGATGGAGGAAAACGAACGTATTGGTCTTCCACCTTTATAGAGATGGCTGCCCATTCACATTTAAGGAGTGCACGCCGCAAGAGCAGTAATGGATGTCAATCCTGAAGCGTCGCGTCCTTTCTGTCACCATCAATGGGCATGCCCTTGTGGCATCTGGGAATTCGCAAACTTGTATGGGTCAATTCAATGGATTGCCTGGGGCCCGAAGACAATGGTTCGGAGGCTGCAAACACTCAATAGAGAAAGGAGCCAACATGGGTCCCACAGATGAACAGCTGCTGGCCTGGCAGTTGGGCATTCGGGGCTACCATGGGGAGATCCACACCCAAGATCAAACCCAAAAATCCTAGAAAACACCTGGTGTCACAAGGGGTTCTGGGTCCCTAAAACCAACCCAAGGGGCTACGGGGGACGAGCAGTGGCTCCCTGACTCTCTTACCCCAGGGGCTGAGAGGGAATGCCTATTTTTCCAGAAGGTTAATCGGCAATCTGGATCATAGAGTCGGAGAGAAACACAGATCCTTCTACGCCCTTGGTCCTCACGACGAAGACAAATATTACAAGGAGACAAACGCAAAAGCATACTTAGGACAGTAAGGCAAAGAAATATTTTTATTATAATCAAAAGGGATACATCGGGGCTAAGCTCCCAGGTAGCAAATAACCCTACAGCTCTTTGTCCTCGGGCGGGAGCTCTTCCCAAACTCGGACGATGCTCATGAAACCCAGGTCAGCATTCAGAGGCAAAAGTTGGGCCTTCGTCAGCTGGTCAATGGCCCCGTGGAAGCCTTGCTTCAAGCGCTTCATTACCTAGCCGACAATGATATTGTCGAATTCATCCAATTCCAGGAACTTAGCCTTGAAGTCTACCTCAGCCTCTTTAATACGGGAAGCCTCAGTAGCCCGAAAGTTGCATAGTTCGACCTTGGCTACCTCCTAGGCACGCTTTAGCTGCTCTAACTCAGCAGACATTTTATCTTGATCCGCTAGAGCCTCCTTGAGCCTGTCAGAGGCGACCCGTACTTCCAACCATGCCTGGGCCAGTTCTTCCTCGAAGTCAGACAAGCAATTAGCCGCCATCATGAGTTCGGACTCCTTATGGGCGAGCTGGTGCGCTTGGTTTTTGACATGTTCATTCAATCTCTCGGTCGAGGCCTCAAGAAGGCGGATATCCCCCGACAACTTCTTCTCTTTCACTTGAAGCTGATCCCACTCCTGAGTCACCCGGAGCAGGTCGTTGGTGATGGCCACAGCCCTCTCGGACGCCAAACATTCCCGGTGGCTGGAACTCTGTAGGGAGGACTGGCCAGCAGGGTGTCCAGCTAATGTTCCACCTTCGCTCGGAGAGCTCTGTTGACCCCCACTTGGATAAGTTCCGCTCTGTGCTCGTGGTCAGCTGCGGGCTCTGCTCTTAGTGCCCGGCATGTCAAGGACTCAATCTCTGGCCAGGCGTACAAGCCACGGCCAGCGGTCAGACAGTCTTCAGCTGCCTATCATTGCACCAAGGAATTATAAAGCATACAAGAAAACAGCCAGTGTACCTGAAACATGCACCTTCAAAAGGGACTCATAGAGGGTAGTGAGAGGCCACGCAGGGACTCGCACAACCTCCCCTCCCCCCCCCCCCCCCATGAGACCTCGGGGTGTCAACCCAGCTCCCTGAAGGCAACGAGCCCCTGTGAGGGGGAAGTGGCTGGACAGTGGGAGCTCCAGGTGGTAATATAGAAGGGTCGGAGTCGTCCTCTTCAGTGCTGGAAGTCCCCTCGAAAGAAAGACCCTCGGCAGGGATCTCCTTCAACTGCACTAGAGGGAAAGATTGCATGGAAGCCTCCAACACCGCATCTAGCTTTTTGTGAAGGTGGTCAAGCTGCATTCGATATTGGGTGGGCAATACTTGCTTACCCTTCGTGACCTCGGCAGGGTAGACCGAAGAAGAGCCGGAGACCTGACCACCCGCCTCTGGAGTGGCAGTCGACAGAAAAGGTAGAGATAGAGGAATAGCTTCCTCACCATCGGAGTGTGGAACATCCTCCTCAGGAATAGATGGAAGTGCGTTGGGGCCACTAGGGCGTAGCCTTTTTCATTTGGGGTCTAAACCTTTCGGGAGTCTCCTCTTCTGCCGACTATTGAGTTTGGATGTTGATGGGGCAGCGGGGTACGACGACTCCTCTGTGGCCTCCTTCGTATGGACAGTAGCCAGAGGCGGGGAATCCCCCGAAGGGATGATCACCTCCGGGTCAACCGACAGACCTGAAGTCCCTTGGCCGGCAAATGGCGGAGGCACAACAGGAGCCTCTGCCCGCTCTGGTGGGGCATACTCATTTGATGATTCAGCAGTCCCCTCCGAGGACTCGGCTGAAGCACAGGGCGCACCAGGAGCGGCTAGGGGAGGATCCAGAGCCTCCTTGTTGGCTTCATCCCATTTGATAAGTCGATGCATCACCCTCGAAAACATGGCTTCCTCTGCAGTAACCAGGCAAGAGAATATCAATTAAAACTAACAAGCATTGATGGAAATGATGAACTTACCAAGGTTGAGACTAATCCGGGTCACTTTAGGGCTAAGACTCACTCGGTACATGAGCTCCTCACTCTGCACCAGACCTGGGCCACTAAACTCCATGTCGGAGAGTAGGTTCCTGGTGTGCTGATAGGCTGGACTCTGGAGAAAATTCCCTTGTGAGGAAGGAGTCAACAGATCATCCGTCCAACCGAGAGGACTGAAGGGTCACGCAGGCAGTCGGATGAAGAAAAACTTCCCCTTCCACCCTTTGTGTGAGGAAGGGAACCCTCCTAAGAACCTATGGACGGGACGCACCGAAAAGCTAAAAGCCCCTCGCGAGCCGATCGGAACGAAGAAGGAATGGAAAAGGCGAGGGGTTAGGGGGATGTCGAAGAACTTGAAGATAATGTACGCCCCGCCCATCTGAGCAAAGGCATTGGGAGCCATTTGGTGAAGGGGGATATCAAAATAGGAGGACACAGTCATGAAAATAGGAGGAATGGAGAAGCGGAGCCCCGACTCTACTTGCCCCAGAAAGAAGGTAAAGAAATCTACGGGAGGCTCCGCCGGCGTCTGATCTACTTTAGGGATCACCACCGCCATCTCGGCCGGAATGCCGTAGGCCTCAATGGCCGCCTGCAAAGCCTCCGGCCTCACTCTTGAAGAGGCAGACTCATACCACTCCACTTGATAACATTCCGTGGTTCCTAAGAAAAAAGGCGAGAAAGAGGCAGAAGACTTGCGCGAATAGAATCCTTAGGGATGAAGACGAAGATGAGGTTCACCAAACAATGAAGCCAGAAGGTGGTCGAACGTCTTCGCCTCCCCTTCTTATACAGAGGAAGCCGCCCGCATGTGCGCAATAGGGGCAAGGCACGTGGACGACAAGAAACCGCCACATCAGAGTAGTGTCATGGAATATATAACTGCTTGACGTGAGCCTGCTATAGCTGCACATGTCAGTAAGAGATCGCGAGGAGAGCAGTTGGAGCACGTGACGACGAGGAATTCACGAAGGGGCTTTGTCGCCATTAAAGAGCGTCATGCGCCTTTATAAAGGATGGACGGGTATCATTACAGTACCTCAAAAACCATAAAAGCCTTTTTGGGAAAGACAAAACCAAAAGGGATTTCCTCGAGACCTGAGGCAAATTCTACAATCCTCAAACCCAGTATAACTACCAGGAAAGCAATAACGGGTGAAAGGACCCACTGTGGCATAGCTTCTTTAGTACAAATACTATTCTAATCAATCAGCAACACTTCCTTCGATCAGAATTGAAGGGAGGGACTTGTGATGGGGTTAAATACCCCGTGGCTGATACGTGGACTGAAGAAGTTGTGTGACAAGATCTACCGGGTCGGAACGACTCTCTTTCAGGAGCTCCCGAGACCCTCTCGGGAAGGGGATCCCCTGAGACCCCCCGCGGGTAGACACGCCCCGGAGATCAAATTAGAAGACGCACTCCCAATATCACCTCGGGAAGCCAAGACTTCGAGACCACCTCGGGAAGGCAAAATGTCCGGGACCCCTCGGGCCAAAAGATCCCGAGATCACCTTGGGGAAGCGGAGCCCAAGAAGCATTCGGCCTCAAGGAATGGTCCCCCTTTCTTCGAATCTGCGGATAATCATCACCCATTATCGCGGAGTCATCATGACCCATAATTATCACAATGGATCAAACTTAATGACGGCGTGGACCGTTGCAAAGGTTATCCTGTAACCGACAATTGGGAGGACGTGGCAAAGATCGTGGAGACTCGTGAGACAGCCACCGCAGGTATAAAAGGTACTCCAACCCCTCCAGTAAAGGGGTTACACACTCTCTAATTCAGGCATACTCTTTTATCTTCTTTTCATCTCCTAGATCGAGACACTGACTTGAGTGTCGGAGTGGGCTCAGTTGGACAACCTCCGGGGTGTTTCCCTAATGCTCATATTAATCTCGCAGGGTGTGAGTTCTTCCTCTAGCGTCAGCGTCCGTGTGGGCTGAACCCTGGTGACTAATCGTCGACGATAATTCCTTCCGGAATATATATATATATATATATATATATATATATATATATATATATATATATATATATATATATATATATATATATTCTACTACTACTACTAAAATTTTGATGATAGACTTTGCAAACATCATCTAAAATATATCATGTCTACTAACACAAAGATTATCATAGATAGATCATCACAAACATTATCTTATCCAAATATTTTGTTTACAATTGTAGAGAAATGATCCTATAAATTATTCTTTATAATTTTTGGAGATAAAATCCATACTTTATTTACAAAAATCTCATGTGTGTAATTACACCCCTTTCATTTATTACTAATTTCAATTCTTTTGCCTTCTTCACAAAGTTTATTTACACGCCTTTCATTGTTTTGTTTAAACAAAATCAATTTTTTCGAATTAATTCATCATTGTATATTCATTGATAATTTTAGTTTTTGCGTCCTAGTCGAGGAAAAATATAGGGAAAAGAAACGAAATTATAATTAAATCATTGTGCATGGGAAGGAAGCGTCATCTGCATGTGCCCATCGTTCTCGGACATGTCATACCAAATAATAGTTACACACTCGCTAGACTCCTTTAGGAAAAGAAAAAAAAAAGATAAGGGACACACTAAAGTCTTGGATCCTGTATGCTTGATGACTTGATTATCATGTGCAACATTGTTGGAAACATTGTTGGATTCAACTATTCATGATTTCTCTTGACATGAATATAGATATAATTAACAATATAATTAAGGAATTCAAACAGTGAATCAAACTATTATTACATCAATAGAGCAATTTAACCTAAAAGAATACACTAAAATTCTCAAAGGAGCGCCTAATCAACTTGTCAATTGTTCTCTTTCAAACGTGATTGCCTAAGTCGGAATAGAAGTCCATCTTAAAGACACCTCACTGGAAAGTGCCATATGCATGTGGTATTACTGTATTAGCATTGCACTTAACTTTTCTTTTATAATTAATTATGTTTGTATTATTCACCCTTTGCCTTTGCGATCATGCATTGTCATATAAAGTTAAAGGAAAGACGCCTTTGGCACAGAGAACAATCTTTTACTAAAGTTTGATTGATAAAAGATTATTGTCCTCTAAGATTCTCATAGGATATAAGACTATATTGTATGAAGCAATTATATTGATTGGCATAAAGTGGGGTTTGTGGATTCTAATTTTAGAATTTTATTTTATCTTGAGAAATTTTCGATTTTTAGGATACTTATTTAGGATGCTTTGTTCATTAAGTTTTAGAGTTACAATTTTTAAAGCGCGTGTGTCATTGCTAGAGCCCTAGGAAATCATCTAACAATTTTCCATAGTGTTAGATAGTTCTACATGTTTAGAAATTTGAAAAATAAGAGTGATGATAGAGAGAGTGAATTTGGGAGAGTGAATGGGAGAGTGAATGACGTGGCAGTTATTGTATACACGTCCGATCGACGATCGGACACCACCGGCGGCCTTCGGCCGCCGCCCCGAACCAAACTATACCCTGGGGGGCACGGTGAACCCGTCGGGGATCGCCACAATTGCGATCTCGCATCATTGACCGTCGATTTCGATGGGTTCACCGTTGCCGGCGATCCTGACGAGTTCACTGTCCTCCCAAGGTATAGTTTGATTCGGGATGACAATCAGAGGCCGCCGGTGGTGTCCGATCGTCGATCGACCATGTACACATTAGCTGGACGTCATTCACTCACCCATTCACTCTCTCAAATTCACTCTACCAATCATTACTCATTTTGGATATATATATATAACACTTCTTCTTTTTCTATTTTTTAAATGAAAAATGATAGGGAGAGTGAAAAACATAGTGAATGACGTGACACCTTGTATGCAGTGATCTTCGACGGGTTCATCATGCCCCCAGGGTATAGTTTGATTCGGGACGGCGGCCGAAGGCTACCGATGGTGTCCAAGCGATAATCGGACATGTGCATGTAAAGTGTCACGTCATGCCACATAATGCACTATGCTTTTCACTCTCCCATTTTCACTCTCCCTATCATTGTTCTTTTTAAATTTAGATATCCATCTCTTTAAATAAACTGATTTGGAGGCAATCGATCTAATCCCATAAAAGTTTCATACTAACCACTAAGATAAATCAAAAAGTACTTATGGAAATTCATCTAAGCGGCCAATATTCTTAGGTTTGTCGTCCCACTGGAAAAAAAATTCCTACAATATGTACACCATAGTTCGAACCTTAGGTACTTGATTAATCACTTAGAGTACTTAACCATTGCACTGCACCATAGTCCTGGGGACAAAAAAAATATCCACTCATGATAATAAAAGGTGATTCGCTCGCCCTAACATATCCGCTAATCCATCCCAGAACTAACACGAGATAAATCACGGGGGCTACTAATTTGCTGTGGCTAGTACGTGGGGAGGAGAGCACAATGACTATGTCAAGTTGTAACTCTAGACCTTAAGGTCCATCCCGTGGAGACAAGAACACATCCATTCATATTCCTTGATATTGATTCAATTATTTTATGTCATCGTTTTTAAATTTACGCACTCTACAACATACCAAGAGTTTGAATCACAACTGCTATATGAATGTAAACTATTTAAATTTGACAAAAAAATCTCTCTTTTATACTTCTTAGAACTGTTAATTCTACTATTTGAATTATAAAAGATTACATAATAATTTTAATTCTAATTGTTACGTTCTAGTAAAAGTAATCTTTTGTTATGTTCCCCGCTAATGGAGACATTCTATGCCTAAGTCTAGCAACACGAAAGACTTAGAAAAGTTTAGAAAACATATGCTATGTATTCTAGTAATCCTATCAAAATTTTCATAATTTTTTAAACAAGAGTGCAAATCAAGTATGAGTATCCCATGGGCGCACATAGATTTTAAAATGATAAAAAAGTGCACATTATTTTTATATTCATCAAAGAGAACATTCAATTATATACTTTTTCGGCAATATTAAAATCAGTTTTTTCTTTTTCTTTTCTTTATCATTTTTCTCTTTTCTATTTCCTTTCCTCTCTTCTCTTTTGTATGCATACATAAATAATGTGAGTCCCACAATATTTAACGTTTAGTTAAAATATGAACCATGAGCCTTGTATTCTGATATGGTGCATATCATGCCCAAAACCATATCAAACACAACGTAGGACTTAATATGGAATCATATCAGATCCAACATAGGTTTAATATGGTGTTAGCCTGATATGGAACTAGATCAGATCCATATTTGGCTGTATCTTTAACCAATATTTTAACCACTTTAGAAAAGTCAAAATAAATAATGGACAACACCGTTGGACTCCTTAAAATCTCATAAATCCATAGGAGACTTGAAATGATTACAATATGAAATCTCTAGGTTGATTAGTAAATTTTGATCGAAATCCATTGATGTAACTATACATGTCCGATTTGATCTATTTCAAATCATATGCATTTATGAGATTATAAGGAGTCCAATAGTATCATTATTACTTTTTTAGGCTTTTCTAAAAGTTTTAAATATTATCGAAAGAATCAATTCATCGTGGGCCTGATAATGGTGCATATCAAGGCCAAGTTGGGTTTGATAGGCATTGATATCAGACTCACGGTTCATACATGGTTAACATTACTTACTAGCATTAAATGGTGTGGGGCCTATATTATACATGTATGCATGCAAAAGAGAAGAGAAAGAGGCAAGTGAAGAGAAAAGAGTAAAAAGAAGAGAGTAAAATGGTAAAGAAAAGAAAGAGACAAAGCTAATTTGTTAGGAGGGGTAAAATTGAAAAAGTAGATAATTGAGTGTGCTCTTTAGTCAATAGAATAGTAGTATGCGCCTTTTGATTATTTTAGAAACCTATATGCGTCCTTTGATAAAAAAAAAAAATTAAAGCTACATGAATAAACATCCAAGGTTATAAGCTGGAACATATTTTTCATCTCTCAAACACAAAATCATTCTATTCTATTCTATCTAATTTATTTATACAATCACACGATATTTTCTTGGAGTTCAACGGCTAATGAGTAATGTATTTTTCACGTAAAAGATCATATTATTAGAATAAAATATCTTTAATAATTTATGTATCTATATTTAGTGGAGAATTGACGGTACTAAACTATATATTTAAGATTAATTTTATCATCTTTTACTCCAATGAATAATATATTAAATAAAGATCAAAAGTACATTTTAAATTCTAAATGACTTATTTTTAAAAATAAAAAATAAAAAGGCATCCCATCATATATTTTATCTCAACAATATTTTTTATTTCAACGTTCCAGTTGCCGTAGTTACTCCATTGTTACTTCTAAAAAAGGTTATATGATGATATCGGATATCTCACATGACTAGCCAGCCTCATGACTAAATATAGAGAGTTAAATTAGAAAATTAAATAGGTTACTATATACAAAGATATTTTTCTCAATTTTATTAAGAATCAATTCTTTCTCATTTTTACAAATTCATAGTGTGATAATCTAACTCATTAAAATTATCAACATAGTTATTATCAAATAACTACAGTAACATATGAAATTTAATAAAATATAGTATAATATTATATTAATTGCTTAGGTAGTGTTGGGAGAGCTTTTGCTAGTTGTTTTTTAGATCTAACTATACTGAAATACTTTTGAGTGTTTGTAAATGTCAAAATCTGCTTTAACTTATGTAACTTTTACTTAAAAGCTGGAAGCAAAAATATGATATTTTGTTTGCTTCTGCTTTTTTATTTATGGTCCAGAATTAAAAGTTGACATTTATACCCTTAATAAATTTATCATTTTACATAATTGTCAGGACACTTTTAAATAAAATTTTATATTTTTATATAATTTATATTTTTAAAAAATTATATATATATTTTTATAAATTTATATAAATTTTGTCTTTTTTATATTTTTTTTATTAATTGTATATTTTTTTAAACATATATATTATTTTAAAAATTAATTTTGATATAATATTCAAAATATAATAATAAATATATAAAATATTATACATGACTATCAAAATTATATTTATATAATTTAAAAAAAAATAATTTATATAATTTAAGAATATTATTGTCATTTAATTAAAAATTAAATTTGTAAGTAATTATTCATTAAACACTAAAATTTTATCTTGTATCAGCTTTTAGTTATTATTTTCAAATACTTCATGCTTTAGCTTCTCATTGATTTCGAGATGATCTATATATGTGAAGCTTCTATTTCCAAACATTAGTTTCTCACTGAATTTAAAATAATTTCTATAAAAATTATTTTTTAAGAAATAAAAATTCTACCAAACACTCACTTAGTATAGTAAATAGAAGCTATCCATGTAACTTCTATATCTATTTTACCAAATAACAATTTTTCAGTCGTCTGTTTCATCTGGCAAACCAAAATTAGTTAGTTTAATTAATCGATACATCCGCCACCGACAGAATTAGAATTAGGTTCCCCATGCAAAAAATCGAACCCGCAATCGACTATAAATAAACTTCTCCTTCGATTCCTAGTTTGCACATATCAACCATAATGGCTGAGGATCAACCGAGGAGTCGCCATTTCCTCCGAGCACTGTTACTCTTCTTCCTCTGCTCGTCTCTTGCCACCTGTTTCGGCAGTGATGGCAACAGAGAAGCCATCGACATCGGCACCGGGAAGGCGATCGGTCGCGAGCCGCAACCCAGCGATTTCGTGAACGTGCTCCAGTACCGAGCTTACTTGGTCATCCAACGATTCAAGAAAACCATCACCTCCGATCCCAAGAACATCACCGGAACCTGGGTCGGGACCCGGATCTGTTCCGACGGCAAAGGCCATGGGTTTGATTATCATCATCATATATAAAATTAAATTGGAGTTAAATTTAGTTGATTCAATCTTTCTTAAATTAAAGATTGAATTTTTGGTGTGTTCTGTGGCAGATATTCCGGTTTCTACTGCGAAGGGCCGCCAGATAAAAGGAATATGCCGACGGTGGCCTCCGTCGACTTCAATGGGTTTCACCTGGCGGCGCCGACGGTGAGCGGTTTCATCGACCAGCTCCCTGATCTCGCGATTTTCCACTCTAATTCCAACCGCTTCGGCGGCACGGTGCCGGATCTCACCCGCCTTCCCTTCTTCTATGAGATCGACCTCAGTAACAACGTCCAAACCGGCGGCTTTCCCTTCTTTGTCCTCCCCCTCGTCACCCTCTCCTTCCTCGACCTCCGGTATAACGGCTACTCCAGTCAGGTTCCCCCCGCCGTGTTCAACATCCAGACGCAGGTGCTTTTCCTCAACAACAACAACTTCTACGGCCAAATCCCGGCCAACCTCGGGACGACTCCGGCGAATTACATCACCTTCGCGTTCAACCACTTCACCGGGCCGATCCCTCGGTCGATTGGGCAAGCGTCCAAAACTCTGCTCGAGATCCTGTTCCTCGGCAATCAGCTCTACGGCTGCCTGCCGTACGAGATAGGGCTGTTGAGGAAGGCAACGGTGTTCGACGCCGGGATAAACCTTCTCTCCGGCCCGATTCCGCTCTCGTTCGGGTGTCTGAAGAAGATGCAGCAGCTCAACCTCGCACGAAACTTTCTCTCCGGCGAGGTGCCTGATGTCGTCTGCCGACTGGCGAATCGCACGCACGGCCGCCTGGCGAACCTCTCGCTCTCCGACAACTACTTCACGTCGGTGGGGAAGTCCTGCGTCGATCTGATCAACCGTAATGTGTTGCACGTTCAGAAGAACTGCATTCCGGGATTGCCGGGACAGCGGCCGGCAGCAGACTGCGTGCGGTTCTTGCAGCAGCCGAAGCCCGTGTGTCCCGACGCGCAATACGTCCCCTGCCGGCTCCCGGCAGAGGAGATCGAGTCGGAAAAGGAGGACGCTTGGGCGGTGGCAGACAGGGCGACGGATAGCAGCGCGCCAGCGCCGTCCGGGTACGCGACTTACAAAGCGCTGCATCCACCGAAGCAGGAGTAGGAGGAGGAACCCGTAGATTCGCCGTGACGTGGCCAACTATAATTGGCGTTTGTGTGTGTGTGCTAGATTGTGTTTGTTTTTATTTACTATGATTGCGAAGTCCAATCAGTCAACTCTGACGCTATATTATTGGAATGCAATGCATAATAATGCCATAAATTTCTAAGGCCGTCATTGGTACGCAGTTAAGTGCATGATGAATATTATTTTTTTTTCAAAAAATTATTATTCTAATAATTTTTGGCGTCTTAATCATTTAAATTGCCTCCAAATGAAGAGGATAGGAGTATAGGACACTTTCGAGGTGATTAGGGTTGACCCCTCTTACCTCAAAATTAACTTGTGTCCAAAACCTAGCTAGTGAACCGGAACTACTCACTACATGCACACACACACACAAAAAGCGTTGAATCATATGATTCAAATCGCTTTTCTTAGATTATAAGTACAATGATGAGATTTCCTTTAATCTCCATCAAGCGACTTACTTTGTTGGCTACCAATTGATTAGCTACTCGAAAATATAACTTTAATGCTACTATAGACACCATTAAAATAGGGTAGGATGATATATTGCACATCTGTTATGAGTATTAGGTAAGTATCTAATGTTATTTTTTTCTTTTTTAATATAAATAATATATCTTAAATCTTAAATCCTAAAAGAAATTAATATAGGGTGCTCATGAATAAATAAATCAATGTGCAATGTAACATTTCCGTATAGAGTTGTCTTTTCACCAATGATAATCCATTTAAATCTTCATAATTTTTTAGATTATCAATCGTTAAAAATTTAATTTACTTACCACGTTTTGAGATCAACTTCCATTTATTTAACATGGATAAAATTTAATTTATTTACCAAAATTTGAGATCAACACCCATTTATTTAACATGGATAAGTATTAGCATGCCTCCATGGGTTGACACATCTGTATAAATGATAGTTGCTTCAATAGTGACAGAAGAATAATTTTAATCCTTTTTATTATTTTATCGAATTAGATTTTTAAGGGTATTTTAATCTTTTATATGTGTAGGGTTTGATTCTGTTTAAACACATATTTAATTATTTTTTTGAATAGTTTTCTATTAATAAGAATTTGAGCGTTGTTTCTTTTCAAACATCAAGTTTGATTGTCTATTTTCTAGCATCAAGTTTGATTGTCTATTTTCTAACATTGTATGAAATCAATAGGATTTAGAAGATCATTTTAGACATTCTTACGTGAATTAATGTAATCAATAGTTATCCAGTGCATCAATATATGAGGTTAATTCTTAGAAGGTATAAAATATTTGTTGGGTGTATGAACTTTTTTTTTTTGGTAAAAACGGTAACTATGCTAGAAAAAAATATTTCTCATAATTTATTTATTTATATTCAATTAAGAGGTGAATGATACTAAACAGTTTAAAATGAGCATTATTAACTTTTCTCTGATTAACACCAACATTTGAAGTGGTGGCAAAAAATGATTTGCTTGTCTCCATTATTCCCGCCAACCCATTCCAGGGCTAATACGGAGGAGGTAAATCATAAAAGCTATTAGTTCAGATGTTATGGCTAGTATGTGGGGAGGACAGACACACTAGTTTTGCTAAGTTTTGACTCTTCGACCTCATGATGATAATATCCATATATTAACTATCAATTCATCCCATAAAAACAATACTAACCTTGAAGAATCTAAGCAACGTAGCCATTCTGCCCCAATTTCAATTGTATAAAAGGGTAGCCGTAGCAGATGAAATGAGGTTGGCTAATGATAGTACTCTTTGTAATAATTTTACATTCCATTTAATATATTTTACCTTTTAATATTTTTTTATATTTATTAATTTGATTTTTTTATAGTATTAATTTTAATATTATAAAAACTTATATATTCAAGTGTAAGATCCAAATATTTAATTATTTATTTACTATGATGGCATCTCATACTTGTATATATCTTTCTTTCATAAGGAGTAAAATAAGTCATTATTTTGAATCTCACATGATATCAATTGAAGAATGTGTCAAGGGCTCCAAAATGATCCCTGAGTATATGTAATTCATCAAAAATCAAGTTAACAAACTTGCACTTCTAGGAAAACCCGTTGATGATGAAGATATTATTGATAAGATCCTTGATGGCCTTAGGGAGGAATACAAAGGAATTATTGATGCAGTTAATGCCCATAAAACACTTATCTCATTTGATGAAATTCATAAAAACTCATCAACAAAGAGGCATCTCTCCAACAATCACAAGCATCAACATCACCCTTTTTGGACACCGTCAATCTTGTCAATCAACGCAATAATCAGTTGTAGCGATCATCTCCTCCTTCACGCCCTTCCACAACCGTCGTTTACAATCAAAGACAATAATCCAATGCTTGGCGCAATGATTGACCTCCACCACGTCGATATCTGGGATATTGTTAAGAATGTGGTACTCAAGGACACACTGTCAAAAAGTGCTCTCTGTTTCGACTTGTCGTTGTTCAACCCTCATTGGCTCCAACAACAATTATAGGCTTTATGTCCTACTACACAATGGCAACCGCGTGTAAACTTTGCATCTCTTGAGACAATCGACACCCCCACATAGATTCTTGATAGTGGAGCATCACACCATATCACCATGGACTTAAATAATCTATCGCTTCATACTCCTTATGCAAGGTATGATGACGTTATGATCGGTGATGACTTGGGTCTTTAAATTACCCACCCTAGTTCTATTACTCTTCTTACCCCCACTCGCACTTTCAATTTACAAAATATTCTTTGTGTACCTAACATGAAAAAGAACCTTATTTCAATCTATCAATTTGCAATACTAATCATGTTTCTATTGAATTCTTACCTACTATTTTTCATGTGAAGGAGCTTAGCACTGAGGCAACCCTTTTGACGGGTAATACTAAAGATGACATCTATGAATGACCAACCTTCTCTCCAAAATTATTTTCTCCGCTGGTTGCCTTTTTCAGAATAAAGGCCACGTTGTTTGAGTGACACTCTAGATTAGGACACCCATCATCATGTATTCTTCGGCATATTAGGTCAACCATTTTTTTACCTTATTCTATGTCACAAAACTCTCATTGCAATGGGTGTCTTAGCAATAAAAGTCACAAGCTTCCTTTTTCTACATCTACAATTATTTCATCTAATTCTTTATAAGTTATATTTTCTGATATTTGTACCTCCCATATTTACTCTATTGATATTTCAGACCCCCGAGGCTATGGTGTAGCGGAAGGACGACTAATTATCATCCCGAGCATCCGCGATTCAATCCTCAACTATGGAATATTTTGTAAGAATTTTTCCTCCAAATGGGGTGCGAACCCTAGAACGCTAAGCTTCTTGACCGCTCGCGCGGGCGCTTCCCGATTTACCCTGGCGACCGGTGGAATATTTTCGTAGGGTCGGGCCAGTCGTTCGAGGTTCGACATTACCCAAACTCGTTAATCATCTATTGATGTTTTCAAATATTATATTATTTTTGTTAATCATTTCACATGCTACACATGGTATTATCCTTTAAAGAAGAAATCTCAGGCCTATGATGTTTTTCTCTGCTTTAAGGCACTAGTAGAAAATTATTTTAAAATTTTCATTGCCACTCTTTACTCAGATAATGGGGAAGAATATCAAGCATTAGATCAATTTTTATTTCTTCATGGAATTTCTTATATTACTACTCCCCCATATACACCTGAACATAATAGTCTTCCTGAATGGCAATATCGACATATTGCTGAAATCAGTATTTTTCTCCTCACTCATACCTCACTTCCGATCTCATAGTAGAATTATACTTTTACCATTGCAGTGTAACTCATTAATTGTATGTCCACATCTACACTCTGTCTTTCCTCTCTTTATGAGTCTCTCATTCACTCCCCATCAAACTACACAAAGCTTCCCATCTTTGATTGTTTATGTTATCCAAGACTTTACTCAAGTCACAAACTTGAGTCTTGATCTATCCCTAGTGTGTTTATTGGGTAATCCCTCACCTAAAGTCCATATCTTTGTCTTGATCCTTTTACTTCCAAAACTTACATATCTCGGCATGTCAAGTTTGTGAAATCTGTCTTTCCATTCAAATTTATTCAAACTCACCTTCATCATCCTAGTCCAGAAACACTTTCAACTTGATTTCCATCAACATCATATCTTCCTGCCAAGGTTGTGCGACTCACTATGCCCTCAACTGCCATGCCCCTTGGTTCATGTCCATCTCTATGTCCAATTACCGAAACTCCTTCGTCTGAGTTCCTTAAATAGGCTAGCGACACCACCATTAGCACACAAGAATAACCCTCCCCTCCCTTGTCGTTCTCCTCAAACCCTCCTCTCATAACCTTACCCACCAATACCCACACAATGATCACTTGAGCCAAAAACAATATCCATAAACTCATTCAAAAGCTTAATCTTACTGCTACCATCCCCTTACATCATCATATTGAGTCACACTCAGTGACCCAAGTTCTCAAAGATCTTTAATGGCGTCAGACAATGACTAAGGAGTATGATGCTCTTGTACAGAATGGAAAATGGGAACTTGTTCTGGCTGATTCAACGAGAAATATTATTGGTTGTAAATGAATTTTTAGAATTAAATATTTACCTGATGACACTATTAATAGGTACAAAGTGAGACTTGCTGCTAAAGCGTTCCATCAGAGTCCTGGTATTGATTATCATGACACATTTAGTCCTGTTGTCAAGCCTACCACTATTCGCTTGGTGCTCAGTCATGCTGTTAGTTGTGGGTGATTTCTTTATCAACTTGATGTCAACAATGCCTTTTTGCAAGGTCTTCTTTTTGAAGATGTTTTTATGACACAACCACCTGGAGTTTATTGATGGTGATAATCCTACACACGTATGCAAGTTACACAAGGCTATTTACGATCTCAAACAAAGAGTCTGGTACCATGAACTATAATAATTTCTTATAGCCTTTGGGTTTAAAAACTCTCATGCAGACGTATCACTTTTTATCTTCAACAATGATGGTTTTCTAATATATCTACTTGTGTATATCGATGACATAATTCTTACTGGTAGCAGTGCTACTGTTGTCCAACAGTTTATTGGTCTTCTTGGCAAAAGATTTTCCATTAAAGACCTTGGAGATTTGTGCTACTTTCTTAGTGTTGAAGTTGTCCCTGTTGGGACTTGATCGTACGACTAGAAGGGGTGAATAGTCGATCACCCACTAATTGTGGTTCTTCTTCCTATGATATTAGTGCACAACGGAATACAAAATAAACTAAACTAACAATAGGAAATAAACTGTTAACACAAAACCTTTAACGTGGTTCGGAGATGACGCTCGTACTCCACGGTTGTCCGAAAGGTCGACGATCTCAATCCATCGTTGGATGACTCCCCGAAAAGCCTCTGGCTAGATCATATAGCTCCTTGTAGGTGGAGAAATCCCGCAACAATCTCGCAAGCACACCTGAGCACTTGTAAACTACTAATAAGCTTTAACCAAACTTATTTCGTAAACCTTTGCTCAGCCAAACTGAGCTTTTTTAAATAGAGCTCGTTCCTGATCCAGCCGTTACCAGTCGACTGGTACCAACACTAATCGACTGCCAGCTGCCGAATTCAAATGCTACAACCCAATGTTCGAATTCAACCGACACCAGTTGACTGCACAGAAAGATCAGTCGACTGATCTTTCTATGACCTCTACCAGTCGACTACTCCTACCCAAACCCTAAACCTAGAGTTTCGGCCTCGAGCACAATCACTTTACACTCGTCCTCGCCAGACCAACCTAGATATAGCCTTCTAGACTCCTCCATCAACCTTGCGCCCCTCTGATGACTCTCTATCCTTCACGACTTGCCTTCTAGAACTTTCTTCAGCCTCAGTCCTTGTTGTTTGGTCTTTCTTTGCCAAGATCCCACTTGGACTTTGCTTGTTGTGCTTGTATCTTGCACACTAACAATGCATATCAAATATAACAATAAATCTAACTTAAACCTTTACCCAAGCATCAAAACCTAGGACACCTAGATTGCTCTAACAATCTCTCCCTTTTCGATGTTTGACAACCTGTTTAAGTTAGGGAAACAATAACAAAGAAAGAATCATGAAACCAAACCTTAGACACTCCCTTCACTTAAGCTCCCACTTGAGCTTGAATTTCCTTGCAAAGGTACTTCTCTCACTTTGCCAACAAATAAGCAATCATTGCTCCTCCTTCACCTAAGCTCCCCCTTGAGCTTTGATTTCTTGTAAAGATGTGTTGGTTTCCCACATAAACCTAATACTTCTCCCCCTTTGTCATACATCAAAAGGAACTCCAACAATATCTCAATCATTGGATTCTTTACCCTCTAATCACCATAAATAGTGTATTAACCCCATAAAATTATACACAAGTTTGACATCATTAGGATATTTTTCGACTTTGTTGAAAATAATTTTAGCATGTATTTATTTTCAGCATGTATTAGTCGACTGAGACAGTTACCAGTCGACTGATCCCTATCGAAAAATAACTTACAAAATTATTAGCCGATTGACCTCTGCACCAATCGAATGATACCCTGATATCAGCTTATTTTTACATTCTGAACCTAATTTCAGAAATGCACAAGAAATTTCACAAATCTCTAAAATTTTATAGATTTTGTGGAGAAGTTTGTGGTACTCGTGTCTACTTGGGAAAAATACATTTAAAAATGTATATATCTCAAATCCTAAAATTGACACAAAACTCAAAACTAGTTAAATGGTTTAATTAAACCTTGACCTAAAGTCCTAGTTTTGACTTCCTCTTGATATATTTGCCCATATCAAACCACAATGCATCCTTAGCATTGGTTTATATGACATCTGTACATCAAAAATCAATTTTCATGGAATATGACTCCAATGTTATATTTCTATGCATGACACACAACCCATATGTGCCAAAACCCAAACATTGAGACTCAAATACATCTCCAAATTCTTTGGCACACTTCATGGTCCATTTAGATTTCTAGGAGATATCCTCCTAAGATCCATTTACCATGGGTCCCAATTTGACTCTTTGAGCTCTCCCTTAAGCTCTTAGCCTTAGCCACCTCCTTAGGTGACTCATCCATAGTTACTAGGTTACCCTGGTGTACCTCCGATGACACTTGGCCCACAACTTTTACCATCTTAATCTTGAACACCTTGTCCTTGATTACTCCTCCCTTACCAATATCTTGTGTCATCCTAGCATTTGATATTCTTTTGGTCTTGGAGGTACCCAATTTGATATTTTTGGATTTTGACCACCCAAACATATGTCATGTCCCTTAGGTCCAATAATGAGCCTATCTAGGACTTTCTCAATTTCCTCAAGCCTTGCCTTTAAGACTTGATTTTCTAATTCTAAGGTTCTAATTCTAAAGTCAACATGTCCATCTTGGACATTCTTAGACTTATCCACCTTTCTAGGCATATGTCTTCTCTTCTTGGGATTAATGCCTTAATCATTTACTACCTTCCTCCTCTTAGGTATGGTAGTTTGGGTCTTATGGGTCTAGCCTTGGATAATGATTTCCTAGGGGTTTTTACTTTGTTAACCCTATTTCTATCATTATACCTAAATCCATAATTATGCTTGGGTAAATAATTTGTATTATTTCTAACAAGCATATAAGAATTAGATTTTGAATTAAACTTTAAATAAGGGATTACCTTCCCTTTTACTTTTGAAGTTCACCCTTGACTTGCGCTCCTAAACTTCTCTAATTTCTTCAAATGCCCTAGCTTCTTGAGCTCTCCTTTTCTTAAGCATTTTGTGTGGTAGTAGTCACGCTCACTACACGTGAAGCAAATTATATGCTTCTTATCTTTGACTTCATCCCTACAACTCACATTAGTTTTCAAATTAACTTTATCGGGTTTAGGGTTTACCTTCTTTACCTTCTTGAGTGAAGGACACCTACTCTTGTAGTGTCTCATTTCTCCACACTTAAAGTATTTGATGTGTGATTTCCCACTTTTCTTGGTAGTTTAGGTTGAGGGTTCAACTTCGAAGATCTCCTCCACCTTGGATTGCTCTTCTTCTTCCTCACTTGAGGATGTGCACGATTTCACTTCCTCCTACTCTTCGGATGTTGAACTCAATTTGACTTCTGATTGATCCTTCTCCTCCTCTTGGACCAATGAGCCCTTGTCTTTAGGCTCCTCCACTTCTTGTCCTTGTGTAGAATTCTCATAAAGAGCTATCACCTTACTCTATAGCTTATAAGCATTCTTGTATTCACCTACACACAACACAATATAAGAAGGTAATAAATTCAAAACAATTCTCGTTACCTACTAATCTGCCTCCGCTTCCTCTTTTTGTTCCTTGCTCCAATATTAAGATCGGAGATGATTCCCCTTTTATCTGTTGGAGCTTCAAACGACACCTCCAATGTGGTCTAATGGTCCCAATCTATTTGGAACCAAGTCTCTAACCGCTTCCTCCAATAATCGAAATCGTTTCGATCGTATGGAGGTGGGATATGAGAATACATACGGCGAACACTTGGGGAAAATATACTTACACATATCCACATATATATGGCCTCTAGCAGAAATAAAAGAATAACGACCAATGTAAATGAGAGAAAAATGCATCCATAGTATAAAATCCATTACGACTCCCCTGATCTGCCATCCGGGAAGGTGCACAGCACAACACATCACATAAAATCCAACATAGGACTCAAAAGTATAATCCATCCGACAAAACATGCAAATACAAGCCCACGATGTGAAAACGAATGCAATGTAAGAAATACCATATACAAATACTTGCAAAATAAAACATAAGCTAAAACCGTAGTCGGGACTGGCTGCTGGGCACTTTGGGCAGCATCAACCTGAAATAGGTAAACAAGCAATCGGGGTGAGTCCAGGTGAATTCTGCAGGTAATAAAAACGGATATGCATGGTATCAAAAATGCTATATAAGCAGAATAGAAACAATACAGATACAGTCTCATAGAAAACAGAATATGCATAATCGAACCAACTAGGTGTACAACATATAGTAGTGTCAATCCCACAAGTGGGGTAGTAAGTCAGATATCTCGTATACACGAGCATATGCAAATCACCATACCAAAATGTAAAATACCTCCTGTATGTGCATGTCATCCAAGTGAAGTAAACATAACTCAATCAAATGCAGCAAACTCAATCAAATGCAGCAAACACAATCAAATGCAGATCCCATGCATCATATGCATATGATGCAATGACATGTGTAACCCCTGACGCCAGTCCAGCTACCGTAGCATGTCATATGAATACGTCTGAATGGGTAGGGCTATGATAACTGTATGCACTTCGCTGCCACTGCTCTGAGGTGACCGAGTGGACAGGATGTAGTCGGAGATAACACCTCTACTCCATGTCATATAGGGGAGCCTCGCTCTCATCTCTTCGTATCCCACAACGAAGGAGGGATCCCCGGCTGCTACCATGCTTCGATGACCACTAACCCATGAATGGATGATCGGAGCCGAACGGAGCAAAACTGGCCAAACTACAATAATCACTAACCTTGAGTGATCGTGTGGGCAGGTCCTGTATGAATGACGACCCATCTCTACCACAAGGGAGCCAAGGGTCACCAGTTTTGCAACCGTGCAAGGATGGTGCATGACACTACACATGCAACACCCACCTAGTAGTCCTACCAAGAACTACGAGACTAAAACACAAATCGAGAGCTATGAAATAAACCACTAGGTGTACATGCAAAGTATAGCTAGTGATCGACCAAATGCAGAGTATGAGGTGATATATCACTACTCCTAAGCCCATATGCATACATGTCTATTCTATAGAGCAAGAATAACAAATATCGAGACAGTATGGAAGTAAACAGTGATCAATCTCAAAGAGCAAACAGTAAGTATCAAGCAGAAAAAACAAGAGGCAAATAACGGTATAATCTACTGCTACACATAAAAAACTATGCATAGAAATTGACAATATCTACAGAGATAGAGTCAAAGGTATTAGCCTCCAATGTTGGTGCTCATAATGAAGAGAACCCCCTGTCCAAAATAAACTACAGCGATGTAACCAAGTCAGTGTCCTGTATCATAAAGCATAATCATTTAGTTACTTATACAATTGATAATTAGCTAAAACTAACTAATCAAACCGTATTATGGTTAATCCCAATTACTCCGAGTTATTAGGGTTAATCCCAATTACTCCAAGTTATAGGGCTTAGGTTCAACTTATGTTTAACTTAAAGCTAAGCCAAAACCCAAACTCCTCCTTCCCTAAACCATATCAAACTCATGGCCAAGCTTGGATCACACACCCAAACCCATCCATGTATCACGCTACATAGAACATGGGATCAAAGCAACTCAAAACCTACTGCCGCATCCAAGCAAAAATAAATTGTTTTGCTATCAAAATCCAGAAACAAACTGTCCTAAAACTTCATACCAAAACCAATAATCTATCCCATACAATCCAAATGCAACAGCGATCCTACTCACTAATTCATGATTTAGCATCACTAATTCATCCCAAATTCGTCACAAAGGCAAATTCTATCCCAAACACAGATTCATAGCAACATCATCAACTTACCTCACGGGCAGCTTCTAAAACAACCAAACAGAACCCAAATTAAAGAACTCAAGCTCAAAGAACAACCTAATTCCCAACTCCAGACCGAACAAAAAAATAAAAAAAAAAGAACAAAGGAAACTGATCTAATCCACTAAAGAACTAGATAAGATCCAATTCAAGAATAAACTACCTCATTTCAAAACATCCACCCACCTTAGCTATTTCCCACAACCCAATTGGTGGCGATTAGAGCCTCCAAATAGGAATCATAAGGAGCTTTGATTCCGATGAACTCGTCCTTGATCCTTAACTAGGATTCCCTTCCCTTAGGTGATCGACATTGAGATGCTACCTTGAATCGAACAAAGATTTAAATTTAAGATTCGATAAGGATCGATCAAATGGAAGAAGGGAGTAGGCATACCACCATTCCCTCACCTTTAGCCAATATAGAGAGTTCTCACGACCCGAGATCGACTTCTGGAACCCTAGCGAGGGAGATCAGTGGAGTGGAGGCACAATCGCCTATGCCTAGGAGGTGGAAGACTCGCGACCACGCTCAACCACTTGGCGACGAGATCCGGTGATTGAATGGTCGATGAATATCAAGGGGAAACTCACGCTCTAGAGAGATCCCTCGTCAGCCTGCCGGATCGGAGCTTATCGGGGAGATGGGCTACGTTGGGGAGAAGTGAATAGTGGCGGAGGCTGCAAAGAAGGAAGGAAAAAGAGTGTTTTAATGGATGGTCATTTTGCAAACAGACCCTCCATTTATAGAGCATCCCATTTGCAAATAGGCCTTCTGATATTCTACATTCTCCTCCACTAATAAAAATTTGATCCCCAAATTTACTAATTTCATGTGCCAGGTACGATCATACAGTACTAATACTAAACGAAAAACATGCAGAAGAAATACTGAATGAGATAACTCACACATACCTCAAGTAAACAAGCGAGGGTAGCGAGATTTGATCGTATCCTCGAGCTCCTAGGTCGCCTCCGCATCAAAATGATGCTGCCATTCGACTTTAACTAGCCGAATTGTCTTGTTCCATAGCTGACACTCCCCATGTTCGAAAATCCACACGAGTACCTCCTCGTAAATCGTGTCTGGCTGAAATGTGATCGGCACCTCGAACAAGACATGCGAAGGGTCTAGCACGTATCTCCTCGGCATGGAGACATGGATACATCATGCACACCGGCGATAGATGGGGGAAGTACCAATCGGTAAGCTACAACTCCGATCCTCTCTAAAATCTGAAAGGGTCCAATGTATCTTAGAGCTAGCTTACCTCAAAGGTCGATCCTCTTCACCCCTTTCGTGGGTGAAACTTAAAGAAATATGTGGTCACCTATGGAGAACTCTAAAGGTCTCCATCTCTGATCTGAATAACTCTTATGGCAGTCTTGTGCCTTTACATCCTCTACCTGATAATACGAACTAACTCGGTCTCCTGCTGAGCTCTCTAAGGTCCTAGCAACTGGGGTTCCCCAACCTCCTCCCAGAGGGTGGATGTCCGACATACCCTACCATACAAGGCCTCATACGACATCATCTGAATCACCAAATGATAGCAGTTGTTGTAGGCGAACTCAATTAGGTGCAAATGTTCCTCTTAGCTACCTCCAAAATTCATTACACAAGCCCTCAACAGATCCTCCAATGTTTGCATGGTTTGCTCTGACTGCCCGTCTATCAATGGATGAAAAGTTGTGTTGAAACGAATCTCTGTACCCATGGCCTTCTGTAGACTCTGCTAGAACCGGGAAGTAAATCGTGAGTCTCTATCTGAAATGATGCTCAGCGGAACACCGTGAAAGTCTGACGATCTCTTGGCAATATAGCTCAGCCAATCTGTCTAAAGAATCTATCCTCCGGATAGCTAAGAAGTGAGCAGATTTGGTTAATCGATCAACAATCACCCAAATCGCGTCGTGGCCTCTCCTAGTCCTACGCAAACCCACCACGAAGTCCATTGTAATGTGTTCCCACTTCTACTTAGGAATGGAATTAAGTCAACAGGTCTCTAGTGCTCAGCCTTAACCTACTGGCATACTAGACATCTGGCAACAAAATCTGTGATGTCCCTCTTCATACCGCTCCATCAATAGGAACATCTGTTGGTGCAAGTTGCATCAATGATGTTCTCCTTTATGTGTTTTAATGTTTGACAATGTACTTAAGTCAGTAATATGTTGAACAGACAAAGGGGAGCAAAGGAGAAGTAACCTAAGCCTGAGAAAAGTCCTAGTTAAGCTAGGCATGGAAACCCTAAGACCTAGCGAAGGGCTGCTAGGCTCTGGCGAAGGGCTGCCAGAACGAAAAAGACCTAGCGAAGGGCTGCTAGGCTCTGGCGAAGGGTTGCCAGAAAGAAAAGACCTAGCGAAGGGCTGCTAGGCACCTGACGAAGGGCTGTCAGGAAAATAAGTCCTAGCGAAGGGCTGCTAGGCACCTGACGAAGGGTTGTCAGGGGAACAAGTCCTAGCGAAGGGCTGCTGGGCACCTGACGAAGGGCTGTCAGGGAAACAAGACCTAGCGAAGGGCTGCTAGGCACCAAGCGAAGGGATGCTTGGTATCCAAGACCTAGCAAAGGGCGGCTAGGCAAAAGTCCACCCGAAGGACCGGGCGGCAACCATCTCCTGAAAGGAGTAGGTGAAAGGCGCTTTCTCGGGGGTAAGAGTTTGTGTCGGTTCGACCTAGGATTGCGTGCCAATCCGAAGTCCGAACCAAGTTCGTAAGATTAATATTTCATGTATACTTGCTTTGCATATATATATCTTGCAGGTACCAAGAGAAGAAGTCAAAGCAAGCAAATGTAGAAGGCTGAAAACCAGCAGCCAGGGCGCCCCCAGCATGGGGGGCGCCCCCAGCCAGTGCAAAAGATGTGCACTTGTGTGTGTGTGCAGAACAGGTGTCCATGAGGGCGCCCGGAGCGTCTGGGGCGCCCCCAGGCAGTACTATACATGCAGCAAACGTGTGTTTGCAAAACAGGTGTCAACCGGGGCGCCCGGAGCGTCCGGGGCGCCCTAATTAGTAGTTGTTTTGCTGTTTCGAAGCCAGAACACAGGATAAGCCCTCAAGGGGGCGCCCGAGTCATCCGGGGCGCCCTGGTCAAAGTTCTTATCACCTACGGCGAGGTAGGCGCAAGGATAAGAGTTGACCGAGTCTTCCGGGGCGCCCCCGTCGACCAGGGCGCCCCCAGGAGGGCTATAAAAGGGGCTTCGACCCCTCTGCTTCTAAAACACTTTTCCAACTACGATTCTATTCATTCCGACCGACGACAACGCACTAAAGACGAGGTTCTACGACCGGGAGGCTCCAGGAGGAAGTGCGCGGCACTTCGGAGGTCCAGATCGGCCGAGCTTCACTTTCTGTGTTCGGTTTGCTTTTAAAGTTACTGTACTTATTTTTCAATACTTGTCTTTGTAACTTCTACACTGTAAGACGGGTTTCTCCGCCTCCGGAAATTCCGGAAAGGAGACTATTAGTGGACTCAACGCCGAGTACATAGGCCTTGGACGTACTGACCCTGGGGGGTTGGGAACCAAGTAAATAAACCTGCCGTGTCCCCTGTTTTGCTTTCTTTTATTTTATTTTTATGTTTCCGCTGCACTAACGCTCTGAGTCCAGAAGTCTTACAAAAGTCTTACGAAGTTTTTGACGGTCGATATTCACCCCCCCCTCTATCGACGGCACCGGTCCTACAACATCTCGGGTCACGATACATACAGGTCCCACCCGGATGAATAGCAAAATATGAGCGATGTGTCTCCCGTAGCAGCTCCTCCAAGATAGGGTGTGACTCTGGCTCGGACAATCTCCCTCGGAAAAATAGGATGCCCTCTTCATCTTGAGTGAAATCAGACTGCTGCCCTAAGGCTATACGACTACCAAGGAATTGTAGGTGCTAATCACTGGCCTGCGACTCTCTGATACTCGATCTGATCGCTGAGTGAGCAACCATTGTCACTAGCAATCCTCTCTCAGTCTGAGTCTGCTCCTCTAACTCCAACTCTGAGAAACCCTGGATCAACTCTATGACCATCACTCACTGGCAGTCAAGAACTCCTTTGGACTTCCTGCTCAGTGCGTCGGCAACCACATTAGCTTTCCCAATATGATAGCTAATGGTCAGTCATAATCTTTTAAGAGCTCCATTCATCTCCTCTGTCGAAGATTCAGCTCCTTCTGAGTGTATAGATACTTGAGACTTTTATGGTCTGTGAAAATCACGAAGGTGATACCATACAAATAATGCCTCCAGATCATCAATGCGAAGATAATAGTAGCCAACTCCAAATCATAAATAGGGTAGTTCTTCTCATGCTCCTTCAGCTACCGGGAAACATAAGAAACCACCCGCCCATGCTGCATGAGTACTGCGCCCAAACCTTGGTAGGACGCATTGGTATAAAGAATGAAATCGTCCTCTATCGAAGGTAACACCAGAACTAGTGTGGATACTAGCCGCTACTTCAGCTCCTGAAAGCTGGTCTCACAGGCCTCTGTCCAAACAAACTTCACGTCCTTTCTAGTCAGGCATGTTAAAGGTGCGACAATACTAAAAAATCCTCGACGAAGTGCCGATAATAGCTAGCCAAGCCTAGAAAACTGTGCACCTCGTGAACTGACTTAGGCTGATCCTAACTGGTGATAGCCTCGATCTTCTGGGGGTCTACAGAAATGCCTCTACTGGACACTACATGTCCGAGAAAGCTCACAAAATATAACCAAAAAGCATACTTGTTGTACTTCACATATAAATGATCCTGCCGAAGCGTCTCCAAGATGATACGAAGGTGACGAGTGTGATCCTCCTCAGAATGGGAGTAAATCAGGATGTCGTTGATGAATACAAAAACAAACTGGTCCAAGTACTCTAGGAATACCTAGTTCATGAGATCAATGAATACTGTAGGAGCATTGGTAAGCCCAAATGGCATTACCAAAAACTCGTAATGTCCATACCGGGTGTGGAAACCTGTCTTCTGGATATCCAAATCTCTGACCCTCAACTGATGATAACCTGGCCGCAGATCAATCTTCGAATACACAGATGTATCCCTCAACTAATCAAACAGATCCTCAATCCATGGCAAGGGGTATTTGTTCTTGATCATGTCTGCATTCAACTGCCGATAGTCGATGCATAATCTCATGGAACCGTCCTTCTTCTTTATGAATAATACCGGAGAACCCCACAGAGAAACACTGGGCCATATAAATCCTCTGTCCAATAACTTCTGGGGTTGGACCTTCAACTCGTCCAACTCCTTCGGTGTCATCTGATATGAAGCCTTTGATGCTGGCGTTGCCCCTAGAATCAACTCGATAGCAAACTCCACTTGCCTCCTGGGAGGCAAACCCGATAGCTCTTTTGGGAAAACATCGGGAAACGCTCGGACCATAGGAACGCCCGAGATCTTAGGGCTACTACTAACGTCAACGCTGATCAATGATAGCAAAAAACCCTGACACCCCTATGAAAGAAGTCTTTGTGTCTGGAGTGCTGAGATAATTGATATACCATCTTCCCTAATGCCAAGGAAATCCCACGAGGGTTGGTCCGGAGGCTGGAAGGTAACCACCCTCGAATGACAATCAACAGTGGCATGAGAGGCCATCAGTTAGTCCATCCCTAGGATGATATCGAACTCTATCATCTCCTGAACTGATAGGTCGATGGTAAGAATAACCCTACTAAAATCCAATGGTCACCTCTATCCAAAAGGTAAGGACACAGACAAATGCTATGCCCTGAGGGTCGATAACCTACATTTCTTGCTCAGAAACATCCATGATATAAACGAATATAAACTACCAATATCAATCAATAACTCTGTGGAATGTGCATAAAGTAAAACTGTACCTTGAAAAATAGATCCGTCGCTCCGCTGGGCCTCCTCTCGGGTGACTGCGTACACCTGACCCATCTCAGTGGTGGTGGAGGTAAGGAAGGTACTGGCAGAGGCTACGGTGTTGATGCTCCGGTAGTCTGTGGCTAGTAGACCATAGGCTGATATCCAGAGTGAGATTGCTGATAAGACTCCGCAGTTGAGTACTGTGGTGCCACTGGAAGGGTAGAGTGCTCCTGGCCATGCCCAAACATGTAGTACACATGTACTGGAGAAGGGGCAGTCGGCTACTGATGGGAAGAAGTCTGAGTCCTCCATCCTCCTCTCTGAGCTCCAATCTGACTAGAACATCCTCCCTACTGAGCTCCAGTCTGACCAAAACGTCCTCCATGAGTCGAGGCCCTTGTGGCCTTGTTCTGTGCCTTCATTGCACAATCTCGGCTCATGTGTCCTGGTAACTTACAGTAATAACAGCTGGACTGCTCCAATGGGCAATCAACCTTCATATGATCTCTGGAACCACACTGAAAATAATGTGATCCTCTCGTATCTTCTTCTGACCCTGCTGTGTCAATCTAGAGGGTCCTGCTAAGGTGCGTCCTGACTTCTAGGGTCGAGTAGGCACCACAGAGGTACTTTGAGTTGTCCGACTCCCGCTGCCCCGCTTCCGACTGGTGGTCTGGGGCTGTTGAGTCTGCGCTGTATTCGGAACTGGCTGCTTGCCCTTCTTTTTATCTCCGAATAACCTTTGCTGAGTTGACTCGATTAAAAGGGCCCATTCTAATGCCTCTCAATAGGATGTGATGACACACGAGGACATCCGAATCTGGATGTACGAGGCTAAGCCCTGAGTAAAGTGTATAATCCACTCTAAGTCATTAGCAACCATATAAGGGCAATACTCAACCAAGCGGTTGAATTCCGCATTATACTCTAACACAGATCGGTCCCCCTGCTGGAGACTCAAGAACTCCTGTCAGCGACTCATCCGAAATACAGATGAAAAATACTTCCTTTCAAAGGCTTCTCTAAACAAATCCCAAGTAATCAAGCGCTCGCCAAAAATAGTCTACTGAGCCGTCCACCAAGTCGATGTCCGATCACTCAAGTGATAAACTGCCAGCTTGACCTTCTCCCAATCGGAACAAGACATGTATCGGAAGGCGCCCTCCAGAGTCTCAAGCCATGCCCATGCTGCGTACGAGTCGGTTCCCCCGTCGAACAGGGTGAACCGACCTTTCATGGACGCAACTAATGCTGGGATCTGTGACCTCCTTAGTCAGGACCACAGGTGCAGTAGGTACTATCAGAAGTACTGCTGGAGGTATGGGTTGCACTGCTGGAGGTACGAATTGTGCAGACAATGTGTCTGACTGAACCGCCTGAAGTGTCAGCTTCACTGCTAGACGTATTGACTACATTGCTAGGGTACTGGCTGTGTAGACGGAGGATCTGGCTGAATTGCCTAAAGTGCCGACTATACCAACGGAGGTACTGGCTATGCAAACGAAGGATCTGGCTGTGCTGTCTGAAGCGCTGGCTGTACAGACGGAGGTCCGGGCTATACAGACTGAAGTATCTACTATATCACCTGAAGTGCATGCTGCATGGTCTGAGGTGCTGGCTGCTCGGTTGGAGGTACCATAGTAGGCACTACTGGTGGTATCGCTGGGGGTACTGAAGTTGGTACCACAGGAGGTATTGCTCGAAGTGTCGTTAGATACGGTGAAGGAATCCTCGGCGACCAAGGTCCCTGACTACCCAGTATCTCCGAAGGGGTATGCCCTAGGCCACGGGGGTCTACCCCTGGTCGTCTCTCTGGAGACTCTGCCCCCAATCCAGCGGTCGCAACTCTCTCAGATACCCAAGTCAACATACGAGGTGGTCGCCCTGGACCACTAAGTCAACGGGGCAGGGTCAGCTCAATCCGTCAAAGCATACCTATAATGATATGGCCAAGTGTTATCAAAGGTAAAAGTCTTCTAAGCCTTACCAATCTATCTATTTGGCGCCTAGAGATGTTCCGTCGCCGCTAAGTCCCAAAACACGACCTTGTCGATAAAATGACTCTGAACAAATCCGTAAAGACTCGTTAACCGAGCTCAAACTCCGAGACATGAAAACCAACAAGTGTCAAAAACATACGCTTTGATACTAAGTAAATTGGTATCAGATAAACTCTGAAAAAAATCCGTAAATACATAAACAGGCATCAGATACCTACTTTGATACCAAATAAATTTGTATCAAATAAAATATGAAAAATCCACAAATCACGAACATAAATAGGCATCGAAACCTGCTTTGATACCAACTAAATTGTCACGCCTCTGAAAAGAGTCGTTGGCCCAATATAAATTCGGATAGCACCTCCCTTATACGGCAGACACTTGAGGAAGATATACATACACATATTCAAATATATATGACCTCTGGCCGAAATAAGAGAATAATAGCCAATGCAAATGAGAGAAAAATACATCCACAATATAAAATCCATTACGACTCCCCTGATCTGCCATCCGGGTAGGCACGCAACACAACACATCACCTAAAGTCCAATATAGGACTCAAAAGTATAATACATGCGACAAACAACACAAATAGAAGTCTACGATGTGAAAACAAATACAAGGTAAGATATATCATCTACAAATACTCGCAAAACAAAATGTAAACTAAAACCGTAGTTGGGACTGACTGTTGGGCACTCCAGGTAGCTTCAACCTGAAATAGGTAAATAAGCAATCGAGGTGAGTCCAGGTGAACTCTGCGGGTAATAAAAATGGATATGCATAGTATCAAAAAGGCTATATAAGCAGAATAGAAACAATACGGATACAGTTTCGTAGAAAATGAAATATGCATAAAAGAACAAACTAGGTGTACAATTATACTAGTGTCAATTCCACAAGCGAGGTAGTAAGTCAGATATCTCGTACACACGAGCATATGCAAATCACCATACCAAAATACAAAATACCTCCTATATGTGCATGTCATCCAAGTGCAGCATACTTAACTCAATCAAATGCAACAAACACAATCAAATGCAGATCCCATGCATCGTATGCATATGATGCAATGACATGTGCCACCCCTGATGCCAGTCCGGCTACCGTAACATATCATATGAATACGACCGAGTGGGTAGAGCTATGATAACTGTACGTAGTCTGCCGCCACTACTCCGAAGTGGCCGAGTGGACATGATGCAGTCGGAGACAACACTCATATCCCATGTCATATAGGGGAGCCTCACTCTCATCTCCTCGTATTCCACAATGAAGGAGGGATCCCCGCCTACTACCATGCTCCGATAACCACTAACCCATGAGTGGATGAGCGGAGCAGAACGGAGCAAAACTAACCACACTACGATAATCACTAACCCTGAGTAATCGTGTGGTCAGGTCCTGTATGACTGACGACCCGTCTCAACTACAAGGGAGCCAAGGGTTGCCAGTTATGCAACTATGCAAGGATGATGCATGACACTACACATGCAACACCCACCTAGTAGTCTTACCAAGAACTACGAGTCTAAAACACAAATCGAGAGCTACGAAATAAACTACTAGGTGTACATGCAATGTATAGCTAGTGATTGACCAAATGCAGAGTATGAGGTGATATATCACTACTCCTAAGCCCATATGCATACATGTCTATTCTACAGAGCGAGAATAACAAGTATCGAGACCGTATGGAAGTAAACTGTGAGCAATCTCAACGAATAAGCAGTAAGTATCAAGCAGAAAAAATAAGAGGCAAATAAGGGTATAATATACTGCTACACATAATAAACCATGCATAGAAATTGACAATATCTACAGAGATAGAGTCAAAGGTACCCACCTCCAATGTTGGTGCTCGTAATGAAGGGAACCTCCCATCTAGAATAAATCGCAACGAAGTAACCAAGTCATTGTCCTGTATCATAAAGCATAATCATTTAGTTACTTATACAATTGATAATTTGCTAAAACTAACTAATCAAACCGTATTAGGGTTAATTCCAATTACTTCTAGTTATTAGGGTTAATCTCTATTACTCCAAGTTATAGGGCTTAGGTTCAACTTATGTTTAACTTAAAGCTAAGCCAAAACCTAAACTCCTCCTTCCCTAAACCATATCAAACTCACGGCCAAGCTTGGATCACACACCCAAACCCATCCATGTATCACGCTACACAGAACATGGGATCAAAGCAACTCAAAACCTACTGCCGCATCCAAGCAAAAATAAATTGTTTTGCTATCAAAATCTAGAAACAAACTGTCCTAAAACTTCATACCAAAACTAATAATCTATCCCATACAATCCAAATGCAACAGCGATCCTACTCACTAATTCATGATTTAGCATCACTAATTCATCCCAAATTCGTCACAAAGGCAAATTCTATCCCAAACACAGATTCAAAGCAACATCATCAACTTACCTCACGGACAACTTCTAAAACAACCGAACAGAACCCAAATTAAAGAACTCAAGCTCAAAGAACAACCTAATTCCCAACTCCAAACCGAACAAAAAAATAAAAAAAAAGAGCAAAGGAAACTGATCTAATCCACTAAAGAACTAGATAAGATCCAATTCAAGAATAAACTACCTCATTTCAAAACATCCACTCACCTTAGCTATTTCCCACAACCCAATTGGTGGCGATTGGAGCCTCCAAATAGGAATCATAAGGAGCCTTGATTCCGGTGAACTCGTCCTCGATCCTTAACTAGGATTCCCTTCCCATTAGGTGATCAACATTGAGATGATACCTTGAATCGAACAAAGATTTAAATTCAAGATTCGGCAAGGATCGATCAAATGGAAGAAGGGAGTAGGCATACCACCATTCCCTCACCTTTAGTCGATATAGAGAGTTCTCACGACCCGAGATCGACTTTTGGAACCCTAGCGAGGGAGATCAGTGGAGTGGAGGCACAATCGCCTACGCCTAGGAGGTGGAAGACTCGCGACCACGTGCAACCACTGCGCGACGAGATCCGGTGATCGAATGGTCGATGAATATCAAGGGGAAATTTGTGCTCTAGAGAGATCCCTCGTCAGCCCGCCAGATCGGAGCTTGTCGGGGAGATGGGCTGCGTCGGGGAGAAGGGAAGAGTGGCGGAGGCTGCAAAGAAGGAAGGAAAAAGTGTGTTTTAATGGATGGTCATTTTGCAAATAGACTCTCCATTTATAGAGCATCCCATTTGCACCCTCATCTTTAGGGTTTTAAGCAAATTACACCTTTTAACTTCTGATATTCAACATTTACAAATATCAGGAGACATACTAAAGCAATCACAAAGCGATCAAACTGAAGTTTCTTTCATGTAAATTGTTTCATTTATATTGTCTATTTGTATCTTTATTTTATTTTTGTATTGCTTGTATAACAATAAGTGTTGTAAGAGATTTCTCCACTTCTAGATGCTGATGTCCAACAAGGAGGGAACTTGTGGTGATTGCTCTAGGATGATAGGCTATGAAGTAGGATCTAGGGGTTCTGCACCACATTAAATTGGTGTGTTATGCCTATGTTTTACCTTGTGTTTTGTTTCTATTCTTTTTATTGTGTACTAACACATTGTAGACTAGCATGATGATTGAGAATGATTGTGAACTCCGAAAATATTATTCACCTCCCTTCTAGTGACATCAACTGTCCCAAGATTTCCAATAAGTTAAAAATGAATGCTGCACGTTCTATTAATTAATCTTATTTTTTATAAACTTGTTTGATATATTATAAACTTATTTATTTATTTTGAAATTTTATTTATTTATAAGTTTGATAAGGACTTTATTAATGAATACACTAATTTTATTTATGAATATTATTCATAAATATATTATTTATGAATTATTTATAATATTCATAAACATTAACTAACTAGCAAACCCTTCCCTCCCAGTGCTCCATGCAACCTATAGTTGCATTGATAGAATCATCTACATGGGACCTCGAGCATCAGCTTCTCCTCACCAATCACCACCATTTCCTCTCTCTCACCCTTCGCTTCCTCCACCTTCTACTGCCCCTACCTCATCCTCTAGAATGCCTCCTCCTCCTCCTCCTCCTTATTTTGTGTGTATTTGTACTATTTATTTAGAGTGAAGAAGGTTATTTCACATTTCAGAGACACCACTTAATTGGATCTAATCTACCATTGTATGATTTTGAGGCTACTTCTAGCTAGATAATGCCTTCTTGTAACTAAGTATATTGGCTAACTGTGTCATGCAAGTAAAGCTCCATACACTAATAATCCATCGCATAATATTTAAGCTAAGCCAGTGGAAAATAAAAATAGGGAGTAAAAATCCTTGTAGAATCATGATAGAATGAACATGCATGATCCGGGCGTATGATTTTTAGAAGGATCAAGAGCTCGGTCGGGTTCGATTGCCGATCTGAACCGGTAGTAAATAGGCCAGGACAAAGGTCACCCCAGGGTGGGGACCCTCGGGGTCGGTCGTCCGAGGTCGGGACCCTCGAGGTCGGTCGTCCGAGGTCGGGACACTCGAGGTCGGTCGTCCGAGGTCGGGACCCTCGGGGTCGGTCACTCGGGGTCAGCCCCTCGAAGTCTATTGTCCGAGGTCAGGTACTCGTGATCATACGGAGATGACCGAACAACTGCGAGCCTCTCTTATCGCATGAGCCTTTCTTATCAGATATTCAGAAGATAATCCCCCCTGGCATAATCATTGTTTGGCAAAGTCGCCAATAATTAAAGAGGGACAGAAGAGATGTATTAGGCAATGTGTCAGGCGGTTATGAGTGTCAGGCGGCTATGGCAGTTTCACGGCATTAAATGTGGCCGTCACTATCACCATCTGTCAACTGACCATCCCTTAATGAGATTTGCTAACCCTGACATAGCAGAGAGTTACCTCTCCCCTATATAAACCCCCCATATGACTCTGTAGAGGGGATCGCTGCCATTTCGCAACCACTCCCCCACATTGAGAGCTCTATTCCGGTCCGACCTCCCAAACGATAGCAGACCGGGTCGGCTTGGTTAGACCAAGTCATTCGAGGGAGAACCGATCTTCGCTCGTCGACAGGATCAAATTTGGCGCCGTTTGTGGGAATCTCGCCTGATCGAGAGCTGAAGATGAGTGAATCCAACCGGGTGACCGTCACTCTCTCACAAGAAGACCTGGAGCTGTTGATAGAAGCTAGGGCCAGGAAATTGGCGGAGGCCCAGCAAACAGCCGCTCGACTCGCTCAGCCGGGCCCGGCCGAGCAGACTGCTCGGGGGGGGGGGGCACCGAAGGAGGGGTTCGACAGGATGAGAGTCCTCACTTCCACCGGGCGCTGTTCGTCCCGGCTGAGGGAGCAGGGCAATCAGACCCTCACGAGGCTACATCCAACCGTACCAGAGCTAATAAAGGGAAGGCTCCCCTTGCGCCGACCTCAGCGGAGCGTACAGGATTCCCCTTTTCCAACCAGATCCTGCAGGAGCCCTTGCCCAATCATTTCAGACCCCCGTCCATCGCTGAATACGGGGGAGCCACGGATCCCGAAGAACATTTAATGAAGTTCGAGAACGCTTCAATGCTGCATCAATATTCCGACAGAGTAAAATGCCGAGCCTTCCTGACCACTCTGTCCGGGTTGGCCCAGCGATGGTTCGATAGGCTGCCGGAGGGATCTGTAAGAGAATTTACTGACTTTAAGAGATTATTCCTCTAACATTTCGCGAGCAGCAAGAGACACCACAAAACCAGCCTCAATCTTTTTACCCTGAAACAGGGCTCCAAAGAGCCCCTCAAAGCATACATCAAAAGGTTTAATCAAGTCGCATTGGATGTCCCCACTGCCACGTCTGAGGTGCTAGTCAGTGCCTTTGCACAAGGCTTACAGGAGGGCGAGTTCTTCAGATCCTTGATCCGAAAACCTCCAAAGGACTTCGAAGGTCTCCTAGGCAAAGCTAGCAAATACGTGGATGTAGAAGAAGCACAAGCCGCCAGGCGACCGGAGGTCAGACCAGCACCCGAGGCCCCCCAGCATCATCAGAGGAGTGCGCCTCCCGGAGGACCTCTCAGAAGTCCACTAGTGGAAAAAAGGCTTTTAACACCGGTTATTTTCGACTTTTAACATCGGTTCCGGAACCGGTGTTGATCCAGCCGGCATTGTAAGTATAGACTTTTAACACCGGTTAACAAACCGGTGTAATATATAGATTTAACACCGGTTAATAACCGTTGTTAAAAGTTCAATTATGAGGCGGGAAAGCCATTTTAGACACCGGTTATTTTAAATAACCGGCGTTCAAACATCATTTTTAACACCAGTTCTGGAAACAACCGGTGTTAAAACATCATTTTTAACACCGGTTCTGGAAACAACCGGTGTTAAAACATCATTTTTAACACCGGTTCTGGAAACAACCGGTATTAAAAATGATGTTTTAACACCGGTTCTAGAAACAACCGGTGTCAAAAGTCTTAATTTTTTATATAAATTTCATATTTATTTTTATTTATAATTTTTCTAGACATATAAAAGAACACAATAATATAATAGTTTATCCATAATCAATAACACACCATGAATTAAGTAAATGCAACATCCATTTAGTTTCAAAAACAAAACAATCCATGTATTTTACAACTATCCATTTTTCTTTCAACAAAAGCAAAATGTAAATCAAATAACACATTATACTCCTACTCGCTATGTGATTTTCCAAGCAAAGACAATGTAGAACCTTGCCACACGAGTTTGCAAGTAAACGGTCTAGTCCAAGATCAAATAGTGAGGAGTACGTTGCAGAACTTCGACAAGCTTAGCATTCCATCTCTTATAAGAGTCTTGCATATTTCCATATAGTACTTGAGTCAAGCTTGAATTTGTTTTCATGCTTTGGCGTGCAGTGGCTACCAGTCGATTGCGAAGCAACTGTGAGAAAATTCCAATGAAAAAATATCAAATAATGCTACGGAGAGAGAAGCAATATAATCAATCATTCACAATTTGGAGCTTACTTGGTGTTTGAGGGTGGCCAAACTTTTCGTGTGCATTGGAGATTGTGGGATGACACCATTTGAAGGTGGAACTCCAATAAGACTACATAACAAGGTCTGGCCAGCAAAACCAAGTAAATGATTCAGGAGTCAGATGCCATTTGAGATTTAACCAAAGAACTAGCTAGAGGCAGATAGATTAAGGTATAGTACCAAGAATCCCAAAACCAGTAAATCATAATGAATGATGGGGGCTTTCTCAGATTGAACTCCTTCTGTTGAGCAATCCTTTGGCCCCAGTAAGAACATGCAACAAATTGCATGCTCCTGTATCTTGTTCATTGAACATCAAAAGCTATGTGCCTTGAGAAGCAAATCCAAATAAAAAAAAATTGCAAAATGAGACCTTCACTTCCAGTATGATCTTCATGCATAATACATGTACAAACTGTTCAAGGCAGCACAAGTAATTAAATTTTCTGTCGGGTGCCACGCTAAATGAAGCATTTTGAATGTGAAATCATAAGAATTCCCATTAGCAAGTGAGTATATATGCTCCTGTGGCATTTAAGCTAACATGAGATGGAAATCATTTAAGCAAAACTGAAACTACTTGATTGAAATAGTATATATGTAAGCAATTGAAGCTACAATGTAAGGAAGAACACTAATGGAAATCAATGCTAGTGGTCTTTAACTTTTACATTAATTAGTAATACTGCAAGCTGTCAAAATTAGCAACCTCTAACTTTTACATTAAACTATCCTAAACTTTTACATTGGCAACCTCTAACAAATAAGTTGCCCAACATCTTTTGATGTCATCAATCTCATCTTCGGAGAATGGATCCTTATTTGTGAATCTCTGCAAGGTATCAACTCAACCAGACATAATTAAATCTATAAAATTAAAAAAACTTCAATTACCTTGTCCCATGAATCAACTATGATCGCCGAGACAATGTTGAGCATATGTCTCATTACATAATATCCACACTCTGTATTGCTAGTTTGTTTTTGGCACTACAAATAAATATCAAAATGACACATTAGCAGAAAAGGATAAATCAGTTACAAAGTCATGCTAATTTTTCATTATAGTAACCAATATCTCAAGCATGCACATAGAGGAGCTTGCATACCAAAAGACATCAAATAATAAAGAACGCATAGCACTATGATAAAAAAATATAATAAATGCCAACAAATAAACCAAATTTATCTATGAAAAAAATGCTTATAGATCATAGTTGTATAAAAACTTGACATTTAACTACTTACACGTAGTTCCTTCCATATAGGCATTCTAAAAGCTCCCAGGCGACGAGCACGTATGTTGGTAAATTTTGTTTTCGGCATTCCAATTCCTAAACCAAACCGATCTAAAATAGGATCATGATCACAAATAGTAATTCAAACAAATACTGGTTTCCTCTAGTTAATCCACCTTACCTCCTTCATAATTCCCAGCCCTACAACCCATAAACATCTCACGACATTACCCCAAAAAGAGAAGAACAACAAAAGAACAAACTCAAATTTATCCCTCCACAAATTATCCTGCACATCCCTGCTATCCAACAACACAAACCCCATTAATTGAGCAACTAATCTTATCATCAAGTTTGTATTAATAAGGTGATAACTATTACCCAAGTCGACAATCGGCTTGCAGCCACGCAACGATTCCAATGAGCCATCATCTGAGGTTGTGGTGCAGTAGTAAAGAGATTTGTGATGCTGTTCGAGACTGGGTGATGAACGCTCGACCACAGGCGCTGGTGTTGTACAAAAATCGTCCACACCAATAGTCGATGCTCCAACACAAGGCAGAGAGCCAAGGGAGAAAAGAGAGGTCCGACGGCCTCTAGGGGGCTTCACTCGTAAATTGGAAATAGGGAAGAATGATCTGCGCAAAGATGAAGCCTTGGTGGAGAAGAAGAGAAAGACAAGGGATCGTGATGTCGGCGTCGGCAGTTCCTCAGCGTGCGACGCTAGGTCTCGGATCCAGGGCGAGAAGAAACGGCGCCCTTCGGCTGTCTTCGCGAGCACGAAGAGAGGAGGAGACAAGGGCGGCGCCGCTTCATGGAGGGCTGGCTCAACTCCGGCGACCGGCTGGGAAGAGATCGACGGCGTCGGGCGGAGAGAAGAGGACAGGATCGGGCGAGGAAGAGAGGGCCTAGGGCACGGGAGAACGCAAGGATTATATAGATTTATATACACATATAAAATTCAACCTTTTCCTTATATATATATATATATATATTCCGAAATTCTAATTTTTCCTTAAATAATTCCAAATCAATTCCTTAAAGAATTCATAACTAACTAATTTGACACCCAATTAATTCCACGAAAAACATATGACACGGTTATTTACAAAACCATAGTCAAATATATTTTTAACACCGGTTGTTAAAAGAACCGGTGTTAAAAGTATTTTAAAGTTCAAATAATTATAACATATGACCCCGGTTATTTATAAAACCGTAGTTAAATATATTTTTAACACCAGTTGTTAAAAGAACCGGTGTTAAAAGTATTTTAAAGTTCAAATAATTACAAAAATGCCACCGCCTTTTTTTTAACACCGGTTTTAATACAACCGGTGTTAAAAGCCATTGTTAAAGGTCTTTTTTGTACTAGTGGTCCCAGAGCTATGGGACACCGACAGGGGACCGAAAGGGGAATAGTTCCAAGTGGCCCAGGGTTGCTTCCCGTCCAGATGGCAGCCCTACTGCTCTTTCCATAACAGCCATACCCACGACCTTCAAGACTGCTGGCAGGCCGGCAGGGGTCGGGGTCGTGCTGGGCGGAGCAGTCCGAGAGGAGCCCAACAGGGAGTCGACCGAGGTCGAGGGAGAACAGTGCAGAACCAGTCTGAGGTCAATGCTCGATCGACCGCCCCCACAGCCAGACAGCTGTTCCCGACCCCCACCTCTCTAGGGCACGGCAATGTGAATGAGGAACAGGCCAACCAGCAGAATGCGGTACACAGGGCCATCCACGTGATTTCCGGTGGCCCCACCTATGGAGATTCCAACAGAGCTCGGAAATCGCAAGTTAGGCGACTTGATATCTACCAAGTGGGTTGCAGCTCTGCCCAAGCTCAGGGACCGCAAATCAGTTTTGGCCCTTCAGATCTACAAGGAGTAGAAGTCCCTCATGATGGCGCCTTGGTCATCACGGCGATCATAGCTAATTACGAGATTTACAGAACCATTGTGGACACGGGAAGTTCGGTGAACATCTTGTACTTAAAAGCCTTTGAACAATTGCAAATTGAAACTACTGAGCTCCTGCCCATGGCCACGCCTCTGTTTGGGTTCACGGGAAATGAAGTCCAGCCGTTGGACCAAATCAAATTGGCCATCACACTTGGTGAAGAACCTTTAAGAAGAACTCGGTGGTCTACTTTCCTGGTAGTGGACACCCCCTCAGCCTACAATGCCATCCTGGGCAGACCGGTGTTAAATGAGTTCTGAGCTGTGGTGTCCACTTTCTACTTGAAAGTCAAATTTCCGGTGGGAGACCAGGTCGGTGAGGCCAAAGGAGACCAGAAGGTCGCCCGCCGATGTTACGTGGATGACGTCCGAGTGGAGGTTAGTAAGGCCCTTCGATCTGCACCGGCCCATTGTAACATGGTGCACTCCTCTCAGCCCTCTCCCTGGGCTGAGTTGATAGAGGAAAAGGAAGAGGTCCAGCTCTTGCCCGACCAAGAAGAAACTAAAGTGAAGATAGCTCCCGGACTACCGCCCGACCTCAGACAACAACTGATTGAATGTCTAACTCAAAACCGAGACGTGTTTGCTTGGTCCCAACAAGATCTTAAAGGGGTCAGACCAGAGATAATGGAGCACAAGCTACACGTGTATCCTGATGCCCGACCTGTCAAGCAGAAGAAAAGAGATTTCAGCTCCGAACAGAACAAGATCATTCAGGCCGAGGTAGAGAGACTGCTAGAAGCTGGGCACGTTCGGGAAGTCCAATTCCCGGCCTGGCTTGCCAATGTAGTGCTGGTCTCCAAGCCGGATGACAAGTGGAGGGTCTGTATCGACTTCAGAGACCTTAATAAAGCTTGCCCTAAGGACTGCTACCCGCTCCCCCGGATAGATCAGATGGTAGACTCTACAGCTGGGAATGAGCTCATCTGCATGTTGGATGCCTACCAGGGATACCATCAAGTGCCCTTAGCCTTAGAAGATCAAGAGAAGGTCAGTTTTGTCACGGCCGAAGGCACCTATTGCTACACAATTATGCCCTTCGGACTCAAAAACGATGGGGCAACTTATCAAAGGCTGATGAATAAAGTTTTTAAGGAGCAGCTCGGAAGAAACGTAGAAGTATACGTAGATGACATTCTCATTAAGTCATCCCAAGCTGCCGACCTCATAGCTGATGTACGGGAAACCTGCGGCACCCTTCGGAGGTATGGCCTCAAACTCAATCCTGCAAAATGTCTGTTCGGAGCCAAAAGTGGAAAATTCCTGGGCTACATCTTGACTGAGCGGGGAATAGAAGCTAATCCGGATAAAGTGAAAGCTCTGCTAGACATGCCACCGCCCAAAAATCTAAGGGAAGTTCAGCGCCTGACCAGAAGGATCACAGCCTTATCCTGGTTCATCTCCCGGTCGGCCGATAGAAGTCTGCCGTTCTTCAAGATCCTATGCAAGGCCTCCAAGTTCCAGTGGGATGCCGAGTGTGACCGAGCTTTCGAAGAATTGAAGGCATACTTGGTCAGTCTGCCAGTACTAGCCAAGCCCGAGGAAGGAGAACCATTGTACGTTTACTTATCTGCTACCGAGGGAGCTGCGAGTGCTGTGCTTGTAACCCAGAAACAGACCGAACAGCAACCGGTCTATTTCTTTGGGCACTTATTAAAAGAGGCCGAGTGTAGGTATATTACACTCGAGAAATTAGCTTATGTCCTAGTGTTGATGGCTCGGCGACTGCGACCCTACTTCTTGGCTCATCCTATCCGAGTGTTGACCAATAGCACACTCGGGAAGGTCTTGATCTACCCTGAAGTATCAGGTCGGATGGTCAAATGGACAACCGAGCTGAGTGAATATGATATTTAGTATCAGCCCCGAACGGTGATCAAAGCTCAGGCCTTGGCAGATTTCCTGAGTGAACTTCATACCGAGGAAGAGGAGGAGGTCAGGAAAATATATGTGGACGGGTCAGCCACCCGGGCCAGGAGTGGCTTGGGAATTTTATTGATGTCTCCTAAGGGAGACCCCATTCATCTCGCCGTGCGGCTAGAGTACCCGGCTACCAACAATCAGGCGGAATACGAAGCCCTCTTGGTAGGCCTCCAGGCGGCCAGACAGGTCGGGGCCACTCGGGTCATCCTACATTCTGATTCTCAGTTGGTGACTCAACAGGTGGCTGGGCGGTTCGAAGTTAATGACGAGAAGCTACAGGCTTATGTAGAGGCATATCAACAGTTACAAGTAGAATTTCAAGAAGTTCAGATTGTACAGATCCCCCGAGGGGACAATGCCAAGGCGGATGAGTTAGCTAGGCTGGCCAGCTCGGTCCGGCCGTGGGTCTTCCTCAAGCCTTCACCTCAGGTCATGCTGGTGGCTCAGGTCGAGAGGGAAGCAGAAATGGAGATAGAGGGGGACTGGAGAGCTCCATTCATCGCCTACCTGAAAGAGGGAACTCTTCCGGACAGCCCCGAGCAAGCTCGGATACTGAAGATCAGAGCAGCCTGGTTCACCCTGATAGGGGACACATTATACAAGCGGGCTTTTTCCCGACCTCTAGCCAGATGTCTCGGAAAGGAAGATGCGGACTATGTACTCAGAGAAGTGCATTTGGGGTGCTACGGAAATCATTCAGGAGGTCGGTCCATGGCTCGGAAGGTCCTGCTAGCCGGTTACTTTTGGCCGACCCTGCAGAAGGATGCAGAGAAGATGACTCTTTCCTGTCTTTCTTGTCAGAAGTAACAGAATCTGTCTCACCGACCGGTTGAGATGTTACGAGCGTCCATTGTATCGTGTCCCTTTGATCAGTGGGGCATGGATATAGTGGGACCCTTCCCCAGGGCAGCAAGCCAGAAGAAATTCCTGTTGGTGGCAGTAGACTACTTCTCCAAGTGGGTCGAAGCAGAAGCACTGGCCCGGATCACCGAGCAAGCGGTGAAGAAATTCCTTTGGCAGAATATTCTTTGTCGGTACGGCATACCTCACAAGCTAGTATCAGACAATGGTCGGCAGTTTCAAGGCTGGATAATCAGAAATTGGTGCAAGGAATTTGGGATCAAATAGGCCTTCACTTCCGTGGCATACCCCAAAGTAATGGTCAGGCCGAAGTGGCCAATAGAGAGATTCTGAAAGGACTCAGAGCTAAGCTGGATCAGGTCGGTGGATCCTGGGTGGACGAGTTGCCTGGTGTCTTGTGGGCTCTCCAGACTACACCTAAAGAAGGGTCAGGATGCACCCCCTTCCAGTTAGTCTACGAAAGTGAAGCAGTAGTCCCCATGGAGGTCGGCTGTGAATCGGACAGAAGACAACTGTATGGAGAAGACAATGCGGAAAAAAGACGAGCTGAGCTAGATCTGATCGAGGAAGTTCGAGCTAAGGCTGCAGTCCGTATGGCCGCTTACCAACAAAGGATGCGGAACCGATACAACCAACAAGTCATACCTCGACATTTCCAAGTAGGGGACAAGGTATGGAAAAGAATCAAGCCCGTTGGAGAAGTAGGCAAGCTAGAGCCTCCATGGAGTGGTCCGTTCCTAGTGGTCGAGGCGCTGGGGTCGGGAGCCTATTATCTGCAAGACGCTCTAGGAAAGCGGCTTGGAAGACCTTGGAGTGCAGTGCATTTAAGATTGTACCGGGAGGAGAGCGGAGAGAAATGATTCTTGTAAATGTACTCAGGGAAAACGATGACAAAAACTCTGACTCCTCAAAAGACAACTTCGGCATGTTATAAGTGAGTTTGCACTCACGCACCCACCGGACTCGGCGCCGATCGGGCGTGGCGTTCCACGTTCGGTCGGGCCCGGTCGGGCGTGGCGGTCCACGCTCGATCAGGGTAAGTCGGACGGTGTCCAGACTCTTGCTAAGATAAGTTATAAGTGAGTTTGCACTCACGCACCTACCGGACTCGGCGCCGATCGGGCGTGGCGTTCCACGTTCGGTCGGGCCCAGTCTGGCGTGGCGGTCCATGCTTGATCAGGGTAAGTCGGACGGTGTCCAGACTCTTGCTAAGGCAAGTTATAAGTGAGTTTGCACTCACGCACCCACCGGACCCGGCGCCGATCGGACGTGGTGTTCCACGTTCAGTCGGGCCCGGTCGGGCGTGGCGGTCCACGCTCGATCAGGGTAAGTCGGACGGTGTCCAGGCTCTTGCTCGAGATAAACATGAGTCATTATCTTTTTGCAATACCTATCGCCGAGTCAGGGTATCCACCCGATCGAGCAAAATCACCAGATCAGGTCGTACGCTCGACCGACCATCACCTCTGAGTCAAGGTATCTACCTAACCAAGTTACAATCCTAGGTCCGGGAAAAAGCCAGGTTGGAAGAGTAACAGCACAAATCGCCCGAGCACCTGGCACTTAGCCAAATTTTCGAGTCGGCCGAAAAAATCAAACTAAGGAGTCTATCTCACGAGAATGACCTAAGCGTCCCAAGCGACCCATACTTAGCGAAGTTTGGACGTTTGATTCGTAGCCTCGGCCTTCGGCAAATGGGGCAAGTACATCAAACAAGTAACACTTAGCAAAAATCTAACGCGTCACAAACAGCTAGACGAAATAAAGAAAAAGGGAAAATCCACAGAAATAAGATAAGGTCCGGGGCCGTCACAAAGTCGGGCCTGGGAGACCAAGTTGGGAAATTAGATATCATTACAAAATTTCAAAGAGCTTAAAGACGGGGCAAGAGCGGACAAAGCAGCAGCTCGGGCAAAAGAAGGTCGGGGCCGCCAAACTAAGTAAATCTTGGAAAGTTAATCTAAGTGAAGGGAGGGAAGGCATCTTCAGGAATCGATGCCTTGATCTGCCTCAGCTTCACGGCGTTAGGGGGAAGTTCCTCAGGAAGATGGCCGGCTTCGGTCAGCTGCTGGATAGCACCCTTTGCGCCAAACTTGATCATGCCTCCCGTACGCTCCGATACCAGGTTCAGGAAGGAGTCCGACTGGATGTAGGCTACTCGGGCAGCTTCAATCCGGGCCGATTCGCCCGACTTATAATCCTCCAACTCCTTCCTGAGTCGAATAAGCTTGGTGCCCTGCCCCTGGATGGTGGTCTCCCGAACAGCCAGCTGCGTCTCCTGACCCACTAGCTGAATCTCTAAACCCTGAAGCGCCTCTTGCTGGGCAGCCAGCTCTATCTCTTTGTTCTTCAGGGCAAGTTGAGTTTGGTGATGAGCCTCGCCTGACTCCTTCATCTTCCGCTGGAGCCCCTTAGCATCCGTTGTCATCTTAGCCAAGTCAGTATGGGCTCGAGTATACCGGGCCTTGAGGACCTTATTGTCGCCCTCTAAATGGGCCACCCGATTAGCCAGACGCTCCGTCTCCACCGCTGACTGAGCCATCACCCGCTGCTCTTCCTCCGAACAGACCTCCAACTTTGATATATGAGACCTCAGAGCGGTTATTTCCCAGCGCAGCTGGTCCAGGCCCGGGTCACTCGGAGGAAGGGTGCTCTGCGCCGCTCGGGCTTCTAGGTCTCTCACTTGTCTCTCGGCCGCCCGGCATGCTCGGGTATTGTCAACCAACGCTTGGCTAACCGCGTGACTCAGCACCCATTGCTGCATAGTGATGTGGAGGTCATGAGTATAAACATAAACAATCGAAGGAGGGGAGAGGGTACCTGAGTCATTCCCACGAAGAAGTGGTCGGCCAAGGTAACAGGGTCCATCGCAAGAGACGCTGTCCATCCCTCCTCCCAGCCCGAGACCAACCTATCGTGCAAATTCAAGGGCTGAGGCTGGACGGTCGGAGTTAGAGAAATAGTCGAGGGCACTTGAACATCCACAGTTGACCGCGGCGGGGAATTCATGGATAGAAGGGCTTCAACGGCGTCGATGTGGGCAGTGCTCGACTGAGGGGATGGAGGACGTGGCGCGGACCTCGAGGTCGATGCGCTGGAAGGTATTGTCACGGGAGTAGGAGGTCGGGTTGTCGACCGAGGTATTGTCTGGACCAGAGCCCGAGGGTCAGGTCGGGGAACCGCGGGAGCCAAAGCTGAGCTCGGGGCCGGGAGTTGAGGGCTGGCCGCAGTTTGATCAGGACGAGAAGGCGTCGCGGCCTGACCCTCCACGGTCGGTTCAGGAGATGAAGGTATATCCACGCTGGGAACCAGACGGCGGCGTTTTTGGACCAAGCTAGGAGAAGCGGCCGGGTCCACTTCTTCTTCTTCTGCCTCCGCCGGGAAAGAGGTCCCCTCGCCAGTTGTCTGAGTTGTCACTCCTGCCTCCTCGGTCGGGAGACTCTCTCCGAGGTCACTTGCTGCAATTGCCGGCGGCTCGGGATCTGATGCAACGCTAACAGGTGGTATCGCCCGAGCGACTGCTAGCTGGGCAGCCAAAGCATCCATGGCTTCATCCTCCCGATCTAATACCGCATCAATTCTAGCGCTGTACATGACTTCGGCTGCACAAAAGAAAAAGTTTTAGTCAGCATTAGCAAGTTTACTAAGCTAGTAGAAACGTACCGAGGGTGCCAGGTAGCTCCGCCGGGACTTGGCTCAGCCGGAAGAGGTATAGCATACCCTCAATCAATAGCTTGCCCGCATGATATCGGGCTCCCCCGAGTTTGGAAAATGCCGACCTGTACCTCGGTTCCGAGCGAAGATTCTTGGGAAGTTGAGGATGATCGGGCAGGTTCTCCACCCTTGCGGTAGGCCAGTTCGGTCGGGGGAGTGTTTGTATGTAGAAGAAGTGAGATTTCCAACCTTTGTTAGAGGAAGGAACTTTCTCTCGGAAGGCAGAGTTAATACGAGCATGGAAATAAAAATTCCCGGGTTCTTGCTTCTTAAGATAATAAAAGAAGTGGAACACTCGAGGTTCTAGTGGAATTTTGTGGGCGGTAAAGATGATCACAGCACCGCACAGTATTCGGATCGAGTTGGGGGCTAATTGGGACAGGGAGATCTGGAAGTAACGACAGATCTCTCGAAAGAAGGGATGCAAAGGAAAACGCAGACCAGCTAACAACTGGTCGGAGAAGACGGTGAAATGACTCAAGGGGGGCTCGTGCGCCCGACCCCGACGGTTAGGCAGAGTTATGGGGTGGTCTTCAGGGATCATGTAATCTATACGCAGGGTTTCTACCTGACCTAGGGTAAGGGAAGACCGAGTAGATAAATACCATGGCTCGGGGGGTGCGGGCGGTGGTGCAGACGATGATGCCATCAAAACGAAATCAGAAGAGGCACGACAAAGGTTCGGTAAAGAGAGAGAATACCTAGAAATGAGGTTCGCCGGAGATACCGTTCGTCGGAATCGAGGAGGTCGGGCGGCGGAGGTCGGACAAGAATTGGATGAAAAGCGAAGGTCAGGATAAAAAGAGGCGAAATGAGAGGGCAAACCTATTTATACCACGGGTAAAACCAGGAGGACCGTCCGATGAAGAAAAAGAAAATGGCGGGATAGACTCCTTGCCGTCCGATCCCTGTCATTTCCCAGACCTCGAAGCTTTACTCGCACGACGCCCAGGCCACGCCGGTGACGTTTCGCTGCTCGAGGCGTCCAGTTGGGAAGCGACACGCGTCCTCGCATTAATGAGGATTTGATGGGGGATACGGCATTAAAAGGAAGGATCAACCGTACGAGGTGACACGCGGGAGGACAAAAAAGAGGCAAGCCGACCGAGCAGGGAGCCTAGTCAGTCGGATCACACCCCTCCTTCGACTAGATTTGAGAGGGAGGCTTGTGATCCGGGCGTATGATTTTTAGAAGGATCAAGAGCTCGGTCGGGTTCGATTGCCGATCTGAACCGGTAGTAAATAGGCCAGGACAAAGGTCACCCCAGGGTCGGGACCCTCGGGGTCGGTCATCCGAGGTCGGGACCCTTGGGGTCGGTCATCCGAGGTCGGGACCCTCGAGGTCGGTCGTCCGAGGTCGGGACCCTCACGGTCGGTCATCCGAGGTCGGGATCCTCGAGGTCGGTCGTCCGAGGTCGGGACCCTCGAGGTCGGTCGTCCGAGGTCGGGACCCTCGAGGTCGGTCGTCCGAGGTCGGGACCCTCAAGGTCGGTCGTCCGAGGTCGGGACCCTCGAGGTCGGTCGTCCGAGGTCGGGACCCTCGAGGTCGGTCGTCCGAGGTCGAGACGCTCGGGGCCGGTCACTCGGGGTCAGCCCCTCGAAGTCTATTGTCCGAGGTCAGGTACTCGTGATTATACGGAGACGACCGAACAACTGCGAGCCTCTCTTATCGCATGAGCCTTTCTTATCAGATATTCAGAAGATAATCCCCCCTGGCATAATCATTGCCTGGCAAAGCCGCCAATAATTAAAGAGGGACAGAAGAGATATATTAGGCAATGTGTCAGGCGGTTATGAGTGTCAGGCGGCTATGACAGTTTCACGGCATTAAATGCGGCCGTCACTATCACCATCTGTCAACTGACCATCCCTTAATGAGATTTGCCAACCCTGACATAGCAGAGAGTTACCTCTCCCCTATATAAACCCCCCATATGACTCTGTAGAGGGGATCGCTGCCATTTCGCAACCACTACCCCACATTGAGAGCTCTATTCCGGTCCGACCTCCTAAACGATAGCAGACCGGGTCGGCTTGGTTAGATCGAGTCATTCGAGGGAGAACCGATCTTCGCTCGTCGACAGGATAAATACACCTTCAATATTTTGTGTGTAACCAAGAATATATAATATAACAAACACAAACTCATAAAAACAAGATGGCAAACCATATAGAGGAGTTCAACATATCTCATAAAAAACAAGATTTTTATACATTTTTCAGATAATCATTAATTATTTACCTCCTTAGTTCGAATCAGTGTCCACGTTGTATACAAAAGCTTTTCTTCAATATTGCTGAAGGGCACAAAGAAGCTAAAATCGGACTCTATGTGAATCCTATCGGAAGTTTCGTAGACCAGATGAAGTGCTCGATCAATATATAATTCCATTAATATTAGAAAAAATGCCTCTTTTTCAAACACAATTGTCAAACTTCATGAAATTACTCCCGATCCAAAATTAAAAATACTAATTGAGGAGCTCTTTCGATAATCCATTGAACTTACTCAATCACTATTAGTGAATTCGCAAAGATTAAATTTTGAAACTCTAGTTTACCAAATTCTATTATCCATGGTTCAAGCAATATAGGATAAATTTCTTTTAGTCATTCCAAGATGATGCTTCATAGGATTTTGTATAAACCTGAAAATTGCACTAACAGAAAAAGTAATATCTGGTCTAGTATGAGTTAAATAAATTAAACCCCAATCATGTTTTTGACATTTTTTATATTAGCTTTCTCTGAACAACCTTCCAATTGCAACTTCTTATTTATATTCATGAGCATAGTATCTAGATTGCAATTGAGTAAGTTGAACCTTTTAAGAAGATTTGTCGCATATTTTTTTGTGAGATAAAAATCTCATCAATTCTTTGCTTCACTTCAAGACAAAAAAAATAATGCAATATTTTCATATCCAATATCTCAAATTTTTTCATCATATTAGATTTAAAATCATCCAGTAGAGAATCAGAAGAGCTTATATATATTATATCATTGATATAAAGGCACATAATAAGATAATCATCTTCAACTTATTTCTTCACATAAAGAGTGGGTTCATTTTCGCTTTTCGTGAAATTATTTTGTCAAAAATAGCCATCAATCTTATATACCATGCACGTGAGGCTTATTTTAACCCATAAAATGTCTTTCTCAATTTGTACACCTTTGTCTCTTTGCCTTCAATTATAAAACCTTTTGGTTGAGCTACATAAACTTCTTTTTGTATGTCACCATTTAAAAATGCAGATTTAACATCAAATTGATAAACAAGCAAATGCAATTGTGCAACTAATGCTAGAATAATTCTCACAGTTTCAAATCTAGCAACCGGAGAAAAAGTTTCTTCGAAATCAATACCTTGTTGTCGGGAATACCCTTTTGCAACAAGTCGAGCCTTGTATTTTTTTAATGGTTCTATCACATGACATTTTATTTTAAACACCCACTTGACCTCAATCACATTCTTGCTTTTAGGTAGATCCAGCATCTCCCATGTTTTATTTTTATAGATTGTCAATAACTCTTCTTTCATTACATTCCACCATTCTTCCTTTGTTACTACTTCTTCAAAAGTTGTAGGATATATAATAAAGAGAGCAAATTGACCTGATTCGTAAATTTCTCTCAAGGATCTGACCTTTGCTAAAGGTGTTTCATTTGAAAATTATAATAATTAAAGAGGATGAGCTGCTACTTGAACTTGATGGTGAGGAAGCTGGTGACACCAAAGGAGATGATTCAACACCTTCAATTATTAGAGTTTTGTTTTCCACTGAGATACGAACTTGAGTTACTTCACCTTGCGGATTCCAATTCCAACTTGAATCTTCATTAAAATCTACATCTCTCTTTATAATCAATTTGCCTGTAAGAGGATTATACAGTCGATATGCTTTTGATTGATTGTAATATCCAACAAAAATGCATTTTTAATATTTCTTCTCAAGTTTATGACGAAATTGAGAATTAATCAAAGCATATGCAATACAATAAAAAATTCTTAAGTGGTGTACTGATGATTTTCTACCTTGTCGTGCTTCATATGATGTTTGATTTAAGACCACCCTTATCGGAGAAATATTCATCAAGTAAACTGATGTTGCCACTGCATCAACCCAAAAAAGATTTGCAAATCCTTTGATATTTAGCAAACTTCTATTCATTTCTATAGGCGTTTGATTTTTTTGTTTGGTTACACCATTTTGCTCCTGTGTATAAAGTGTTGTCAATTCATGTTCTTTACAAAATTTATTAAATTATTTAGATAAGAACTCACCTCCTTGATTTATACAAAGAGTCTTTATTAAGGTACTCTTTTGATTTTTCACAAGCGCCTTAAATTTTCTAAAATTTTCAAAAGTCTCTGACTTGTCTACTAGTATACCCAACCTATTCATCTAAAATCATTGCAACATTAAAAAATATTTACTCCCACCAAATGATGTAGTTCTCATAGGACCACATAAAACAGCATGAATTAACTCAAGACAATCTGATGCTCTCCATGATTGCCTATTTGGAAAAGGCTTTCTTGTTTATTTTCCAAATACACATCCTTCACATAAACTAAGAGAGATAATCCAAAAACCATACCTTTCTGATTTAAAAGATGCATTCCTTTGATGTGAGATGCCTATATATAAGTGTCACCTCTTGGATTCATTATCTTCACTAGTAATAAAAGCTTGGTTTCCCATATTAGAGATCTTCAATAGAAACATCTTATTTTCTATCATTTGCATGCTAATAATAGATTATCTAGAATCTTTGTCAGAAATAACACAAGCTCTATTATCGAATAAAATTGTATAACCACAGATCATTAATTACCTAATACTTAACAAACTATGTGCCAAACTAGGAACAAAATAGACATTGTAAATTAATTTTACTTTACCATCACTAGTCTCCATGGCGATAGTATCTTTGCCTTCGACTTATATCTATTTATTATCTCTAAGTCTTACTAGTATCCTCTGTGATTCATCAAACTCTTTAAATAATAACTTATTATCAGTCGTGTGATTTGAACATCCACTAACTAAAAATCAAATATCATTTTGAACTTTATTAATTAGAATGAGAATGAACTATAAATAACTTACTTTCCTTATTTTTTCACATAATTTTCTTGTGAGATATTTCTGTAATTTACCTTTACATGCCCAAATCTTCTGTAACCAAACCACTAAATGAAATTTTATTCCATTTTTAATCCCTATTGAATTGTATATCTTGTCCATTAAAATGACTTCTTCCTCTATCACATCCTCTACCACCAAAATCTTCTCTTCCATGACCTCTGCCAGTGAAGTCTTTTATTTATCTCCTCCTTCACTTGAGAAGCTTGAAATGTCTTGTCTTCATTCTTCTCAGTGGATCTATTTCGCCTTGTTTCATAAGCTTGCAAAGAACTCATAAGTTTATCAAAAGAGAAAATCGAAAGATCTTTAGTCTCCTCGATCACAGTTACCATGTAATCATATTTAGGAATCAAACTTCACAAAACTTTTGAAACAGTAATTGCATCAACGATCTTTTCTACATAAGATCTTATTTGACTGACAATCAAAATTATCCTAGATAAAAAAATCTTGTAAAGTTTCATTATCCTTTATAAGCAAGGCCTCAAACTCACTTCTGAGAGTCTGGAATGCTGCTATCACTCTGGTGGAGCCTTAGAATTCTTTTTGTAATATTTCCCATATTTCTTTGGAAAATGAGACAGTTGCAATTCTTGAGAAAATCGTCTCATGTACTGCTTGTTGAAGGATGAACAATATTTTTGAATCTTTCTTTCTGTTCTCTATTAATCAACCATCATCGACATCATTGTTGTCAAAGCCTTTCTCTAGATACTAAATCCCAAAGATCTTGAGATTTAAAAGTCTTCATTTTGATACTCCAAAATTTATAGCACTCTTCTTTGAAAACGGAGATAAGGGATTGAGAAACTCTTCTGATTGCCATTGTAAGCAAACTAGGACACGTCAAACCCGACGCTCTGATACCACTGTTAGATAAAGAAAGGGAGAAGGATAAGAGGACAAAAATGAACAAGTGGAACACAATAATTTTTCAATTTCAGTTGATCCATTTGTAAACCACGTAGCCTATTTATGCTACTTATATAACTCACGACACATTACTAACTCCATAATGCTACCCTACTAATTCAACTCACGTAAATAAATTGAATATAGACATTTTTCCTTTAACCACTAAGTACCACTATTGCCACTAATTGCAACCTCATCAGCCCACTAACTCAATTACTAACTTTGAATCATTTTATCAACATAATCTTTTTCTTTTTGATAATGTAGATGTCCAAACACCACCCAACAAATTTTGGAAGTTGATGGCTTTTCCCTGATTCACCTACCAAGTAAATCCGAAGTTCAACTTATACATACTTAGAATCTATGGTAATTTACCAAAGGGCGTATCCAACAATTCGTAATTACCAAAAGGAGTACCATAGTTTCTATTATACCAAAGGGCGCATCCCATATAGTGAAGTTACTTTTATATCCCTCCCGCCAATGAATGGCTTTATCAAACACATTTTCGAGACACCGGACACTTTATCAATAAAATAATAATTTGTGGTTCGGATGGGTAGCAGTCGAATTTTTCTCCATTCTCTGTCAGCGCAACAACGTAAATGGAAGGTTTTGAAGGTGGAGGACATTGTCCGTGCCCTAGCTGTGATATAGTCGCGAGCTAATCCCCCGAATCCCTGCGGACAACCAAAACCTAGGCATTTCTCGAAAGCGTTTCTGTGTGATCCTGAGACGGGTTTTAGTGTTAACGTTGAAGTCCAGACTGATCGGCATTATCCACCAAGGGGTTAGTGTTAACGTTTCTGCATGGTTGATTTATTTGATAATGTCAGGAAAAAGGGGTGGTTCAGCGTCTTCTTCCTTGGCATTATTGATAGATACCATTTTTGTTGATTATTTTAATTGCTTAAATCCATGTTTGACCCATGCTTTACTTGCTTAATTGTGATTTTACCCTAGGTTTTAGAACTTCCTCTTATTTTGGACTTAATTACAAATTTGTATTAAATTGGATTATTTGACCACTAAATTTTTGATCTATTTTTGTAGGCATGAAATGTTCATGGACCTAGGGCATACTGGGTCAAACTTGAGTCGGAAGTGGACCCGGATCGAGTTATCAAGTTTCGGATTAATCCGGGCCATCCGATTCAAAAGCGGCTAGATCTGAGCCATCCGGGACCATCTGAAGCAATCAGAGCTAGGGATAGGGTTGATCCAGCATTATGATCAAGATATGAAGGTTTCATCCCAATCAGATCTAAATCAACCGTTGGATCAAGCTCGAAGGGCTCTAGATCGTCCATTCAAAGATTAGGTTGATTTGGACCATCCGTTGCAAATCTGGAGGATCCGAGCTACCACGAGGCAGATCCTGACCCCTGATCAGCATCCTCAAAGTTTGGCTCAAATCAGAGCAAGATCAGCCGTTGGATTTCCTCCAATCAATCTGGGCCGTCCATTGATAAGTATTTAATCAAACTTCACCCAGCCTTCCTTCCTCGTCGCGTCTCTGCCGTTTCTTCGTCTTCTTCGCTTTGTTCTTCATTTCTTCAGTAGAATTCTTCATCCAAGAGGCGCGACCACTCAATCCTTCACTAGAGCAAGGGCTAGGTCAGTGGAGAGAGTTCTTTGTGAGGTTTCAGATTGGATTTTGCTCAATAGCAGGGCTGCGTGAGGTTTCAGCAGCTCTGTTATCTGATTTCAGCAAACTTAGTTGTACACCATCGCCATTGCATCCGAGCTATCCAGAGGGGTTCCTTGGAAGATTCGGATCATTCCCTAATCCCAATCGCAAGCCACCACAGCGAGCTTGAAGAAGTTGGAAGCAGATTTCGGCTTGAGCAGGATTTGATTTGATTCGGTAGCAGAGACAGTTCTTCCACTGATTTGTTGAGCTTGCGGGACCGAGGTTCTCCTTTGATTGACGACCAAGGAGCTCTTGAGTTGGGGAAGAGTTGAGGATAGTTTAGCTAGCTAATTTTTATTGTTTGTAGCTGTAGTTTCATTTCTGCACTGTCTCGTTTCTGAATTTTTCTGTATCAGCACTTTAATTTCAGTTTCTTAATTGTTCTTGCTTAATTAGGTTTCAATTCTGCAATAGTATCAGATAGATTGTTGTTAGTGAGCTTTCAGATTTAATATTAGTTCATTTCTTGCCTTCTTGCTTGCGTGCCATTTCCATTTGTGCGTATCAGCTCTGTTCTGAAATTTCAGTTCAGCTGCTGAGTTTTTAAATTTATTTCCACTTTAATTCGTGTCTAGTTTAATTCTTGTAATTGAATTGATTATTGAATTGATTTGAGATTGTTTAGCAAGTTAGATTTATTTCTGCGTTTAAGTTCAGCTTATTTGCATCGAATTCTATTTCTGCAACTTGAACCCCATTTCTGCATACTTCATCTCTGCATATTCTCAGTTTTTATTTCTGAAGTGTATCAGTGAAGCGCTGCAATTTGAATTCTAAAGCACTAGATTTCAGTTGCCTTGAGTGATTTTTATCCAGTTTGTTGAATGCATTTGATTTCTGAAAGTTAAACTTCAATTCTGCAAACACTGCAACTTCAATTCTGAAATTTGCTTCCATTATCTGCCATTGAGTTCAGTTCGGAATTCCTTGGTTATACTTTCTGAAATTGTGTATCAAGAGAGCATTGTTGCTGGATTTTCCCTCTGCATTCCATTTCTGAATTCTGCAATTCCATCAGTAGCTGCAATTTTTTTCCACAGCCTGCTGATCAGTTCGCATTGAGTTTCAATCACATTTCTGCATTGTTTTAGTTTGGATAGGCTGAAGTTTTTATCAGTAAGATCTGAGTTGGAACTCTATTGCATTCGAATTTAGTGGTCTTATTTGGTTTTAGCATCCAATCAATTCTGAATTTTGCAAGACAATTCTGCATTTCTGCATTTCTACATATAGCCCTTGCAAGTCCATTTCCGGATTGTAGCTTGACTGAATTGATTGGATCTGAGCTAATTGGTTTCGTATCTGAAATTGCTAGTGTATAGCTCTACATATTTTAGTTTCCTCTTGGCACATTAGACTCTATCTCTTGCATGTTTGTATCAAGTAGGAAATTCTAGCAAGATTTGCAATTAAGCTTGCTTGCTTGCTGAAATCCTCTGCACTGCCTTTATTCACCTTTGTAGCAATTTGCCTTGCAATACTGATCAGGTTTGTTTTTTTTCCGAATTTGGTTAAATGCCTTGGTTGATTAATTCTCCCATTGATTGAATTGTTGATTGACATCAATTGTTTAGCTTATTAGCTAAGTTTCCTCTATTTTCATTGCATTTCCATTTCTATTTGAAACCAAACCCAAATTCACAAACGACACATAAACACGAGCGCGAATCAAACAACCTCGACTAGTCCCTTGGAAAAATACGACCTGAGGCCCCTTTACTACGTTTTCATATTTTGATTGCAAAAAGGGTTTCCAGCACATTTATAAATTCTAAATTCTGATGGATCCATATTCGTGACAACTTTAACCTAGTATTTCGGGCCCGTCAAATTTTTGGCGCCGTTGCCGGGGAAGCAACTAGTTGATTTGTTTGATTTTTGCTTGTATGCTTTTGGACATATTATTGGGTTCTATTTTATTGTGCTTTATTTTTTGTATACGGTTGCTGCCATTTTTCTTGTTTGTTGTGTGACAGGGCTGCAAGATCAAAATGTGGTCACCAGAGTTCTGTAAAGAGATAAAAGAGGCATTGGTGGAGTTGAAATGTTGGTGTAAGGGTTTGGAATACCAACAAAAACATAAAGCTCAGTCATCTACTTACCAGAGGCCGATTCAGCCAAAATTTCAGCAACCTCAACCCCAATTTCAGCCACCTCAGCCCTTTTCAGAATTTCAGCCTTTCCAGCAATTTCAGCAGCCAAATCAAGAATTCCAACAGCCCTATGAATTTTCAGCAACCAAATCAGTTTTTTCAGCCTTTCCAAAATTTTCAGCAAAATCAACCAAATTTCCAACCATCAAATCAGAATGGGCAGCCATAATTCCAGGGTTTTGAGCCACCACTTCAGCAATTCCAGCCCCAATTTCAGCAATCTTATAACAAGATCAATCATCTTTTCAAGGAATTCAACAAGGGTACCAAGTTAATTCGAATTTCCAGCAACCATGTCAATTTCCACAGCAATTTCACCCTTGCAACCAGAATTTTCAACAGCCAAATCAGAATTTTCAGCCCACAAAATTTCAGTGTTCACCACCACAATTTCAACCTCAGATCCAAGATTTTAAGGGTTACAATTTTCAGCCATCTCCACCAACTTGTGAACCAAATTTTCAGCAGTTTAATCAGCCTGTTCAACCATTTGATCAGCCCCCACAGTCTCCATTTCAGACTTCACAGCCTACTTACAGTTTTGAGCAGCCTTATGCTACCTTTCAAGTCCAACAAGAATTCCATACTAACCAAGGAGGCTTTGAGAATCCTGATTGGAGTGAGGCTCAACAACAAAGGATGATGGAGATGTTGCAACAAGTTCAACAACAACAACAGCAAAATTTTCAACAACAACAACGCCTTGCAAAATTGGTAGATCAATGGAATCAGATAAAAGCCCAAGAATCAGGAAAATTATTTTCTCAAGCTCCTTTTAATTCTGAGAGCCCCGGAGTTGGTTTTATATCAGTTCAAGGTGACCCTAGTGCATGGTCAAGTCCTTCTTCAAGTGATCTTAGAATTTTGGTGGAAGAAGAAGAAGAAATCATCAAATATAGGGCACCTACAGCATGCATTCCTCCGGAGATTCCTACTCAAAATCAATTTCCAAATTTTTTAGCTCAAGAAGAAGAAACTGAAGCTCCACAGGACCATTCTCATCTTTTATTTTCTGATGATAGTATTATTGATGGTCCTAATTTTTCTAATGTTGTTGTTGTAGATATTACAGGAGAAGCATGCATAGGAGATGATTCCATAGGTGTAGGGGATTGCACTAAGCCCCAGGAACCACCACAATTGACTGGTACATTAGAAGACTCAAAGGATGAACCAGAAAGTGTAGGGATTTGCATGGTGGAAGCAAGCACCCAAGGATCACCTACTTTAGTTGAGTGTCCACCAGAACCTGAATCTGAAGAGGAGCATGTACTTGATCAGGAGGAGGCCATGGATACATCTACTCTTGTAGAACCTCCAGGTATTCTCCAGCACGCTCAGGTAAGTATTTCTCCTCTTTGTTCAGAAAAATGCAGCGAGGTACCTAGTGCTGACTTTATTGGTTATGATGAATTTATTGATATACCTTGTGTAGAGAGTGTTTGTGAAAATCCAATTGAGGTACCAAAAATTGATTTCATTGGTCATAATGCATTACTTGATACATCTCTTGTAGATATGGGTTGCGAACAAATTTTAGAGGCACCTATAATTGATATTGTTTGTTATGATGAATCTCTTGATACATCTTTTGTGGATATGGATAGTGAAAATCTTTTAGAAGTGCCTGAAATTGATGTTATTTATTGTGATGAATCTCTTGTTATATCTTATGCTGAGGTTGAATGTGAAAAACTTATGGAAATATCTGAGATTGATTTTATTGGCTGACACATTACTTGATACACCCTTGATTGAAAATAATTGTGAAAATACTATTGACGTGCCAAAAGTTGATTTCATGGGGTGTGATAAGTTTCTTGATATACCTTTGGAGGATATTACTTATGAAAAATTCATTGGGATACCAGAGTTTGATTTTATTGGATGTGATGCAGTTTTGGATACATTTCATGCAGAGACTGAATTTATATCATTTCTTTTTGACCCTGAACGCTTGAGAGAAGTATTACATTGTTTTGCAGGGTCCAGAAGACTTCAGGAGTGGGTGCTCCAACTGAACAGACTTCAACCTCCTGGAAGGACTTCTAAAAGGCATCAAGAGGAAGGAGAAGATCTGACTTTAATCCATAGCCCTCCATTCCTTCAATGGATCTTGAACCTAAATTGCCTGCGGCCACCTGAACATTTTGTTGCAAAGTTTAAGTGTGGGGGAGTCCTAGCTCTCTCAGCCACTCATGTTCCTCCACTACCAAGATGGAGGCTGCTTCTGGATAAACTTCGTCCACCAGAATAAAGTGGAGTTTGATTTTTCTTGTATTTTCTTTTATTGCATGTTTCATTTTTTATGCTTTTTTTTAGAAGTAGAATTTTCTTTTAAACTGAGTCCTTGTCAATAAATGCATGTTATTTCTTTTAGCACTTTTTCTTGCATGATTAGGAATAAATGTATCCCTCTAGGTTATCTCCATAGCATGTTAGAGTCTTTGGAAAATAAATTAAATTTGGTTGTTAAAACTTAGGGTTTGAGCTAATGGATGAAATCTTGGATGCTTGAGTACTACTTGCTTTAGATTCTTAATTGAGGACTTGGGATGAATTATTTTTACCTAGTGAGAATTAGCCTTACTTTTGTGATACATACATGTGATTGTACTCTAGAACTTGCTTAGGTTCTTTCAAAACCATATTTCAATGATTAGATCACATCTATAGAGACTAATCACTTTGTTTACCTTTCCATATCAATTTTGGCAAAAATCATGTTCATTCCATTTATCTTTACTTATTTCTTACTCTTACCCTCACTTTTCTATGGACTTGTTGTTTGAAATGTTTCTTGATGCTACTTTGCCCGAGACGGACAAAGATTTAAGTGTGGGGGAGTGACTAGTGATTTGGAAGCAATTTTTATCAAGAAGGTACTTCAATTCGAAAAAAAAAGTTTGTGCCAAAGCAAGGAAAATTTTTTCTGTGAAGTATGATTGGATCAGAATTACTCACAATTGCAGCTGTATTTTGTTCGGAAAACTCAGAACCATATGCTAGAAGCTCAATTGCAGCTGTGCGGAATCAGAAAGTCTGAATTGAGGTTGAATAAAGGTTGGTCAAAAGCTGAAAAAAATCAAAAACTGAGAATCTGAGCTGCTGATCGCAAGTTGGAAATCTGAAGAAGTTTGACTTGGGCCTGCTAGATGATACAAGCTGAAGGTGAAACAAGCTGCAAAGTGCTGTAAAAATTCTGTGAATGGCTGTGATGATTCGGCAAGATAGGAATATAAGCAGTTTGTATCAACTAAGGGCTGAATTGGTTTCCCTAGGGCATGTATTTGAAGCTCATGGCAGCTTGGAGTGGAGTCAAGTTCTGAACAAGGATTTGGGGAGCATTAGCACAACAAGATTGAGTAAAATGGAAACCAAGAATAGAAGTTAGCAGCTGGACAGATCTGAAATCAAGAAAAAAAAATGAGGAAAGCTGTGCCAAGGTTTTAAATGGCACGTAATTAGAAAATTTCAGCTGTCAAGTGCTAAAATCTGAATAGCAGCTGAAACAAGCTGAACTCCAGCTGAAAACAATTGGAATGAAGCTGAGGAAAAGCTAGAATCTGAAGCAGGAAATGCAGGAAAAGTTTGAAACAATTACAGCAGGAATTGGTGCCAAAAGGAAGGAAAGAAAAAAAAAACAGTTGTAGAAATTGCAGCTCACAAGCTTCAAGTGAACTGATCTGCTATTCTTGAAGCTCACGGCAGCTCATGCAAATTGAAGATTTGTTCCACCATCATTCTGATTGCAGTAGAGAAAAGAAAGAAAGAGAAGGAAGAAGCAAAGTTGGCATGAAAAAAGAAATTGGCACAAAGAGACTAAAGAGGACTTCTCATCGAATTTTTGAAGGGCAAGGCAAAAGTTTTACTCCACCAGACTTTTGATGTCACTAGAGGACTGTAAAGAAGGGCAAAGCACATTGGAAACATTTTTGAGCAACCAAGTCTTCCACTCCATCAATTTTTCCATTTTCTTGGTTTTTACTCCATTTCTTATCATTTTCCATGTTTTCATTTGTTTTTGTAGATGTTGATCCTAATCATGAATAATGGTGGAGATTAGACAATAAGCAAGCCTATGGTAGTGCAAGAAGCATGTGTGTTTGAGTGAGCTCCACTTCCATCATCTACTTAGAACTTAAGGAGAGAGCCACCAAAATTTTCCTTGAAAGGCTAGTGATTTAAATTCATCTCAATAACTCATGATGGATGAAAAGGCTAAGTTGTTGATTTAAGGACAAGATACTAATCCATAGAGCTTAGATTTATGAGAATTGACAACATTAGGTAATTTCTTTTCATTTGCTTCTAATTATGCTTAAGAAAGCCTAAGGGATACATATTTAGTGATTTCGCGAGACGCTCAAGCTTAAGTGTGGGGGAGTTGATAGATACCATTTTTGTTGATTATTTTAATTGCTAAAATCCATGTTTGACCCATGCTTTACTTGCTTAATTGTGATTTTACCCTAGGTTTTAGAACTTCCTCTTATTTTGGACTTAATTGCAAATTTGCATTAAATTGGATTATTTGGCCACTAAATTTTTGATCTATTTTTGTAGGCATGAAAGGTTCATGGACCTAGGGCATACTGGGTCAAACTTGAGTCGGAAGTGGACCCGGATCGAGTTATCAAGTTTTGAATTAATCCGGGTCGTCCGATTCAAAGCGGCTAGATCTGAGCCATCCAGGGCCATCTGAAGCAATCCGAGCTAGGGTTAGGATTGATCAAGCATTATGATCAAGATCTGAAGGTTTCATCCCAATCAAAGCTAAATCAACCGTTGGATCAAGCTCGGAGGGCTCTAGATCGTCCATTCAAAGATTAGGTTGATCTGGACCATCCGTTGCAAATCTGGAGGATCCGAGCTACCATGAGGCAGATCCTGAACCCTGATCAACATCCTCAAAGTTTGGCTCAAATCAGAGAAAGATCAGCCGTTGGATTTCCTCCGATCAATCTGGGCCGTCCATTGATAAGTATTTAATCAAACTTCACCCAGCCTTCCTTCCTCGTCGCGTCTCCGCCGTTTCTTCGTCTTCTTCGCTTTGTTCTTCATTTCTTCAGTAGAATTCTTCATCCAAGAGGCGCGGCCACTCAATCCTTCACTAGAGCAAGGGCTAGGTCAGTGGAGAGAGTTCTTTGTGAGGTTTCAGATTGGATTTTGCTCAATAGCAGGGCTGCGTGAGGTTTCAGTAGCTCTGTTATCTGATTTCAGCAAACTCAGCTGTACACCATCGCCATTGCATCCGAGCTATCCAAAGGGGTTCCTTGGAAGGTTCGGATCATTCCCTAATCCCAATCGCAAGCCACCACAGCGAGCTTGAAGAAGTTGGAAGTAGATTTCGGCTTGAGCAGGATTTGATTTGATTCGGTAGCAGAGACAGTTCTTCCACTGATTTGTTGAGCTTGCGGGTCCGAGGTTCTCCCTTGATTGACGACCAAGGAGCTCTTGAGTTGGGGAAGGGTTGAGGATAGTTTAGCTAGCTAATTTTTATTGTTTGTAGCTGTAGTTTCATTTCTGCACTGTCTCGTTTCTGAATTTTTCTATATCAGCACTTTAATTTCAGTTTCTTAATTGTTCTTGCTTAATTAGGTTTCAATTCTGCAATAGTATCAGATAGATTGTTGTTAGTGAACTTTCAGATTTAATTTTAGTTTATTTCTTGCCTTCATGCTTGCGTGCCATTTCCATTTGTGCGTATCAGCTCTGTTCTGAAATTTCAGTTCAGCTGCTGAGTTTTTCAATTTATTTCCACTTTAATTCGTGTCTAGTTTAATTCTTGTAATTGAATTGATTATTGAATTGATTTGAGATTGTTTAGCAAGTTAGATTTATTTCTGCGTTTAAGTTCAGCTTATTTGCATCGAATTCTATTTCTGCAACTTGAACCCCATTTCTGCTAACTTCATCTCTGCATATTCTCAGTTTTTATTTCTGAAGTGTATCAGTGAAGCGCTGCAATTTGAATTCTAAAGCACTAGATTTCAGTTGCCTTGAGTGATTTTTATCCAGTTTGTTGAATGCATTAGATTTCTTAAAGTTAAACTTCAATTCTGCAAACACTGCAACTTCAATTCTGAAATTTGCTTCCATTATCTGCCATTGAGTTCAGTTCAGAATTCCTTGGTTGTTCTTTCTGAAATTGTGTATCAAGAGAGCATTGTTGCTGGATTTTCCCTCTGCATTCCATTTCTGAATTCTGCAATTCCATCAGTAGCTGCAATTTTTTTCCACAGCTTGCTGATCAGTTCGCATTGAGCTTCAATCACATTTCTGCATTGTTTTAGTTTGGATAGGCTAAAGTTTTTATCAGTAAGATCTGAGTTGGAACTCTATTGCATTCGAATTTAGTGGTCTTATTCGGTTTTAGCATCCAATCAGTTCTGAATTTTGCAAGACAATTCTGCATTTCTGCATTTCTGCATATAGCCCTTGCAAGTCCATTTCCGGATTGTAGCTTGACTGAATTGATTGGATCTGAGCTAATTGGTTTCGTATCTGAAATTGCTAGTGTATAGCTCTACATATTTCAGTTTCCTCTTGGCACATTAGACTCTATCTCTTGCATGTTTGTATCAAGTAGGAAATTCTAGCAAGATTTGCAATTAAGCTTGCTTGCTTGCTGAAAATCCTCTGCACTGCCTTTATTCACCTTTGTAGCAATTTGCCTTGCAATACTGATCAGGTTTGTTTTTTTTTTTCCGAATTTGGTTAAATGCCTTGGTTGATTAATTCTCCCATTGATTGAATTGTTGATTGACATCAATTGTTTAGCTTATTAGCTAAGTTTCCTCTATTTTCATTGCATTTCCATTTCTATTTGAAACCAAACCCAAATTCACAAACGACACATAAACACGAGCGCGAATCAAACAACCTCGACTAGTCCCTTGGAAAAATACAACCTGAGACTCCTTTACTATGTTTTTATATTTTGATTGCAAAAAGAGTTTCCAGCACATTTATAAATTCTAAATTCTGATGGATCCATATTCGTGACAACTTTAACCTAGTATTTCGGGTCCGTCAATTATCCACCAAGGTATGTTAGCGATATGCTTAGGTCAAACCAGCATAGTTTGTCAACATGTTTAAAATTATTTTGCTGAATAAATTTGTAATGTATATAAACTGTAGGATTCAGATGAATTTGGACAAAAATTACGTTGGTGCAGTGTTTTAGGCCACTTTAAACAATTTTTTGAAGCATTTGAAATTTAAAATGATCGACACATTGCGAAGATCAAAGGGTCGCCTTTCAGTTTTTTCTTGGACATACAAGAATTGCAGCATATCCGCGGAATTTTGGTTAATATATTTGAAAGTTGGGATTCAACCTCGCAAGTTTTTAAATTCTCAGGTAATAGTTTTAGTTATGAATTGTAGACAATATCTATAGTAAGATAAAACAGTATTATAGATAGCATGAAATGATTAGTTTTTGATAAATTTTAATCATTTCATTTCAGGGCTACTGAGGGCCTGAAGTGAAATTGACTTTAGGGCCTCGGTAGGCCTGAAATAAAATCATTTTAGGCCTATCGAGGGCCTGAAGTTATTTTACTTCAGGCCCTCGTTAGGCCTGAATGAATACATTTCAGGCCCACGTCGGGCCTGAAATGAATTCAATTCAGGCCCGACGGGGACCTAAAATGAATACATTTCAGGCCCACGTTGGGCCTGAAATGTATTAACGTCAGGCCCACGTTGGGCCTGAATTGAATTCATTTCAGGCCCAACGTGGAATAATTTCAAGCCTATATTCTTGATGATAACTAAATATTGTAATTGTTTCAGGTGTACCGGTTGCGTTCTCCAGACGAGATGTTGCTTTGATACTGGGTATGGTGGACCGTGGTGTTTCGGTCCCTATTAATTCAACTAAAGCATCGGGTGACCTCTATCGTAGAAAAATAACCTACCAGAACAAGACTTGAGGAGTTACTTAAGCATTATTCTAAAAGTGTTGAATCAGAGGATGATGTGTTATTATTGTGTAAATTTTATATTTTGTATATATTTATTTGTGTTTTATTTTCGTCTAGTACATATAAGGTTCCTCTATGTCTTGTAGATATAGTAGATGATTATGACAATCTAGGTAGATTCAACTGGGTAGAAGCTATCCATCTATTTTTGTCTCCACAATTACCTAAGATTGGGGACTTATTTTCATCAACTCAGGGAAACCAAAGCACCACCAACCTCCCTTACCTAAAGGGATTTACAGGGCTTTTGACAGTGAGTAGAATTATTTTGTTAAATTTTATAATATTTTGATGTCAATAATGTAATTGGCTGGAAAACTTTGTGTAAGCATGGTTTTTGGAGCATGTACCAATTAAAAAACCATTCAATGTTGAAGGACCCCGAATAAATAAATGGAGGAATATTCCTTCGCATATTAGTAGGGTGAGGGGCCTTGTCGACCGACTCTCGTCCGAAGAGGTAATTATTCTTAAATGTGATCTATCTTAGTTTGATATAGAGGTAGTAACATTTGTGTACTTTGTAATTGACAGGTTATTGTTGAATTAATTCCTAACCTACATGAAAACACATTGTTTAAGAACCTTGATATCGGTGATGAGATACCACGGCCAATGGAGACATCAGAAGGAGATGTTAGGCTATGTGATGAATGCATTCTTAAAGACAACCGAATCAAGGAGCTAACAGAGGAGAATAAATGTTTGAATGAAAGGGTTAAGGAATTACTATCAATTATTGAAAAAAAGGCATGGAGGGGCAAGAAAGCTATCCTGTAGTCGATCCTCTTTCTGATCCAGTATCTTGTACACCTAGGAGAGGACGTGACCGAACTCGGTATGATTACAGGGATACTCCAATTGATAGTCCAATATGGCACCAGCTTTTACCAAAGGGGAAGCGGGACAAGAAACAAATATCAAATGTCATGGACAAGGGAAAAAGGAAACTTAGTGAGGAGGATATGGATGAAGCAAGAGAAAACATTAATGTAATGGAAGTCATGTCTGAAGAAGACATAGAGGAGGAAACAAGAAGAACCTCCGAACTATACAAAATGAGGCAACAAGGCATTGATGTAAGTGTGTTAATTTCATTTAAAATACGTCAATTGTATTGAATTTGGTCAATAATTAGTTTGGTCTAAATAAATTTTATCGATGTAGTTTGTGAAGAAATATTTTATGAATACAAAGAAGAAAAATCAAGATAAAGAAGTGACCTACCTGATAAATAGATTGGAGAACCTAAAGTAAGTTACAAAATATAGTTTAGTTTAGTTAATATATCTTCTTATGTAATATATAATCTTATCAATTTACATGGCAGGTTGGCAAATGAATTTATCTGGGAGGATGCACCCTTTGCTTTGAATTTGCATTCATTCTTACAAATCCTCAATGGAGAGGTTTTTACAAAAGGCGAGGTCATTGATGCCTTTTGTAAAATTTTATTTAGGGGAGCATCCGCATGTGGTAGGCCATTCAACAAGTCACTATATTGTTCAACCTTCTTCACAGTAAGTGATGTATATTAATTAAACAGATAGATTGTAGAAGAACTAATATTATGATATGGGTATTATTAATTTTGTGAATGCATATTTGTAGGCATCAATCAGATCGTCAAGAAAGATTTCCCTGGAATAAGTGATGAAGACTGATATGCTAGAACAAGGGTTTAGGTTTATTTTAATTCCTTTGTGCAGTGATAATACACACTTTCACTTGTTGGCGGTGGATACAGAATCCATGACATTCAATCATTTTAATTCTCTTGCTAGTGGCCGTAAATATAAGCATGAATTTGACACAGCGGTGAGCAACCTTCCTTTATTGTTATATATGGTCATCATTTTGTCTAAAATGTCATTGATGGTGATTAATAAATTGATGATATGTTTGACAGGTAAAAGAACTTAAACAATATACTCGCGAGGAACTTACGGATATTCATCCATATCTACAAAGTCATCATCCCTTGGACAAATGGCCCTCTGTCAGACAAAAATGTCCCCAACAAGAACATAGGTAAATAAAAGAGGAAGAGGTTAAAAATTTTTAAAAATAAGAAATTATTTTATAAACCGACTTATTGAAATCTAAAAAAGTGTTTGTTAATTTCAGCGTGGACTGTGCCTTCTTTGTCATGCAATATGTTCGATGTCTCATATACGATGAAAAGATAGATTTCAAACAAGGAGACATGAGTAGAATCAGATTTGAGCTGACAATTAATATTATGAGGGACATATTTTGTAAACCTTGATTTAGTCTGAATGCTATATTGGTGATGTAAAAATCAATTGCTGTCGATTGACCTCCATTTATATGGAAAATCTCATTATGTGGATGTAGTTATGATTATGTAGATGTTGTTATTCTATAAAATATATTGTCAACTAAAACAAAACAATTGGGTGATGTTTATTTAAATCCAGTTGCTGCACTGTTGTGTGCCAAATGATCTATTCTGTCACATATTGTAGGTAAATACAGAATATTATTCTAAAAATCATTATATAATATAATCAACAATATATATTATATAAATTAGATATGGGAGGTCTATCAGTGGGTTTTGCTCAAAACCCACTGATAGAACTAAACTAGACCTATACCTTTGGAAAAAAAATTATAATTTGAGGTTTAGGACACCTAATATACTTTCTCCAACCTCAACCCTAACTACTGATAATGGTTTTTCAGAAATCCAGATATGGGAGGTCCATCAGTGGGTTTTCCTCAAAACCCACTGATGGAACAAACCTAGACCTATACCTTTGGAAAAAAATGATAATTTGAGGTTTAGGACACCTAATATACTTTTTCCAACCTCAACCCTAACTACTGATAATGGTTTTTTAGAAATCCAGATATGGGAGGTCCATCAGTGGGTTTTGCTCAAAACCCACTGATGGAACTAAACTAGCCCTATAGCTTTGGAAAAAAATGATAATTTGAGGTTTAAGACACCTAAATTACTTTCTCCAACTTCAACCTTATCTACTGATAATGGTTTTTCAGAAATTCAGATATGAGAGGTCCATTAGTGGGTTTTGCTCAAAACCCACGGATGGAACTAACCTAGACCTATACCTTTGGAAAAAAATGATAATTTGAGGTTTAGGACACCTAATATACTTACTCCAAAGTCATCAGTGGGTCCATCAGTGGATTTTAGGTGTCCCAAACCTCAAATTATAATTTCAGGCCCATGTTGGGCCTGAAATAACTTTACTTCAGGCCCAAGTTGGGCCTGAAATTAAGATATTTCAGGCCCAAGGTGAGCTTGAAATAAAAATATTTCGGGCCCAATTTGGTCATGATAAAAGTTACTTAAGGCCCACGGTGGGCCTGAATGAAGACAATTCAGGCCCACTATGGGCCTGAATTAAAATTATTTCAGGACCACCCATAACCATATAATCATTTGACTTCATCCTACATGTTCGATTACAGATTTTATCCCTAAACCCTAAATTACTTTCGCCAACCGCAACCCTTACTACTGATAATGGTTTTTTAGAAATCCAGATATGGGAAGTCCATCAGTGGGTTTTGCTCAAAACCCATTGATGGAAATAAACTAGCCCTATAGCTTTGGAAAAAAATGATAATTTAAGGTTTAGGACACCTAATATAATTTCTCTAACCTCAACCCTAACTACTGATAATGGTTTCTCAGAAATCCAGATATGGGAGGTCCATCAGTGGGTTTTGCTCAAAACCCACTGATGGAACTAAACTAGCCCTATAGCTTTGGATGAAATTATAATTTGAGGTTTAGGACACCTAAATTACATTCTCCAACCTCAACCCTAACTACTGATAATGGTTTTTCAGAAATCCAGATATGGGAGGTCCATCAGTGGGTTTTGCTCAAAACCCACTGATGGAACTAACCTAGACCTATACCTTTGGAAAAAATGATAATTTGAGGTTTAGGAAACCTAATATACTTTCTCCAACCTCAACCCTAACTACTGATAAAGGTTTTTGAGAAATCCTGATACGGGATGTCCATCAGTGGGTTTCGCTCAAAACCCAATAATTGAACTAAACTAGCCCTATAGCTTTGGAAAAAAAATGATAATTTGAGGTTTAGGACACCTAAATTACTTTCTCTAACCTCAACCCTAACTACTGATAATGTTTTGTCAGAAATCCAGATGTGGGAGGTCCATCAGTGGGTTTTGCTGAAAACCCACTGATGGAACTAACCTAGATCTATACCAATGGAAAAAAATGAAAATTTGAGGTTTAGAACACCTAATATACTTTCTCCAACCTCAACCCTAACTACTGATAATGGTTTTCTAGTAATCCAGATATGGGAGGTCCATAAGTGGGTTTTTCTCAAAACACACTGATGGAACTAAACTAGCCCTATATCTTTGGAAAAAATGATAATTTGAGGTTTAGGACACCTAAATTACTTTCTACAACCTCAACCCTAACTACTGATAATGGTTTCTCAGAAATCCAGATATGGGAGATACATCAGTGGGTTTTGCTCAAAACCCACTGATGGAACTAACCTAGACCTATACCTTTGGAAAAAAAATGATAATTTGAGGTTTAGGACACCTACTATACATTCTCCAACCTCAACCCTAACTACTGATAATGGTTTTTTAGAAATTCAGATATGGGAGGTCCATCAGTGGGTTATGCTCAAAACCCACTGATGGAACTATCCTAGACCTATACATTTGGAAAAAAATGATAATTTGAGGTTTAGGTCACCTAATATACTTTCTCCAACCTCAACCCTAACTACTAATAAAGGTTTTTGAGAAATCCAGATATGGGAGGTCCATCAGTGGGTTTTGCTCAAAACCCACTGATGGAACTAAACTAGCTCTATAGCTTTGGAAAAAATGATAATTTGAGGTTTAGGACACCTAAATTACTTTCTCCAACCTCAACCCTAACTATTGATAATGTTTTTTCAGAAATCCAGATGTGGGAGGTCCATCAGTGGGTTTTGCTCAAAACCCACTGATGGAACTAACCTAGACCTATACCTTTGGAAAAAAAAATGATAATTTGAGGTTTAGGACACCTAATATACTTTCTCCAACCTCATCCCTAACTACTGATAATGGTTTTTCAGAAATCCAGATATGGGAGGACCATCAGTGGGTTTTTCTCAAAACCCACTGATGGAACTAAACTAGCCCTATAGCTTTGGAAAAAATGATAATTTGAGGTTTAGGACACCTAAATTACTTTCTCCAACCTCAACCCTAACTACTGATAATGGGTTTTCAAAAATCCAGATATGGGAGATATATCAGTGGGTTTTGCTCAAAACCCACTGATGGAACTAACCTAGACCTATACCTTTGGAAAAAAAATGATAATTTGAGGTTTAGGACACCTAATATACTTTTTCCAACCTCAACCCTAACTACTGATAATGGTTTTTCAGAAATCCAGATATGGGAGGTCCATTAGTGGGTTTTGCTCAAATCCCACTGATGGAACTAACCTAGACCTATACCTTTGGGAAAAAATGATAATTTGAGGTTTAGGACACATAATATACTTTCTCCAACCTCAACCCTAACTACTGATAAAGGTTTTTGAGAAATCCAGATATGGGAGGTCCATCAGTGGGTTTTGCTCAAAACCCACTGATGGAACTAAACTAACCCTATAGCTTTGGAAAAAATGATAATTTTTGGTTTAGGACACCTAAATTACTTTCTCCAACCTCAACCCTAACTACTGATAATGTTTTTTCAGAAATCCAGATGTGGGAGGTCCATCAGTGGGTTTTCCTCAAAACCCACAGATGGAACTAACCTAGACCTATACCTTTGGGGAAAAAATGATAATTTGAGGTTTAGGACACCTAATATACTTTCTCCAACCTCAACCCTAACTACTGATAATGGTTTTACAGAAATCCAGATATGAGAGGTCCATCAGTGGGTTTTTCTCAAAACCCACTGATGGAACTATCCTAGTCCTATAACTTTGGAAAAAATGATAATTTGAGGTTTATTACACCTAGTTTAGTTCCATCAGTGGGTTTTGCTCAAAACCCACTGATGGACCTCCCATATCTGGATTTCTGAAAAACCATTATCAGTAGTTAGGGTTGAGGTTGGAGAATATAATTTAGGGTTTAGGGATAAAATCTGAAATCGAACTTGTAGGATGAAGTCAAAAGATTATATGGTTAAGGGTGGTCCTGAAATAATTTTAATTCAGGCCCACGGTGGGTCTGAATTGTCTTCATTCAGGCCCACCGTAGGCCTGAAATATCTTTTATCAGGCACAAGTTGGGTCTGAAATATCTTTATTTCAGGCCCACCTTGGGCCTGAAATATCGTTGAGGTTTGGGACACCTGAAATCCACTGATGGATCCACTGATGAGTTTGGAGAAAGTATATTAGGTGTCCTAAACCTCAAATTATCATTTTTTTCCCAAAGGTATAGGTCTAGGTTAGTTCCATCTGTGGGTTTTGACCAAAATCCACTGATGGACCTCTAATATCTGGATTTCCGAAAAACCATTATTAGTAGTTAGGGTTGAGGATGGAGAATGTAATTTAGGTGTCCTAAACCTCAAATTATCATTTTTTCCAAAGCTATAGGGCTAGTTTAGTTCCATCAGTGGGTTTTGAGCAAAACCCACTGATGGACCTCCCATATCTGGATTTCTGAAAAACCTGTATCAGTAGTTAGGGTTGAGGTTGGAGAAAGTATATTAGGTGTCCTAAACCTCAAATTATCATTTTTTTCCAATGGTATAGGTCTAGGTTAGTTCCATCAGTGGGTTTTTAGCAAAATCCACTGATGGACCTCCCATATCTGGATTTCTAAAAAACCTTTATCAGTAGTTAGGGTTGAGGTTGGAGAAAGTAATTAAGGTGTCCTAAACCTCAAATTATCATTTTTTCCAAAGCTATAGGGCTAATTTACATCCATCAGTGGGTTTTGAGCAAAACCCACTGATGGACCTCCCATATCTGGATTTCTGAAAAACCTTTATCAGTAGTTAGGGTTGAGGTTGGAGAAAGTATATTAGGTGTCCTAAACCTCAAATTATCATTTTTTTCCAATGGTATAGGTCTAGGTTAGTTCTATCAGTGGGTTTTGACCAAAATCTACTGATGGACCTCCCATATCTGGATTTCTGAAAAACATTTATCATTTGTTAGGGCTGAGGTTGGAGAAAGTAATTTAGGTGTCCTAAACCTCAAATTATCATTTTTTCCAAAGCTATAGGGCTAGTTTAGTTCCATCAGTGGGTTTTGAGCAAAACCCACAGATGGACCTCCCATATCTGGATTTCTGAAAAACCTTTATCAGTAGTTAGGGTTGAGGTTGGAGAAAGTATATTAGGTGTCCTAAACCTCAAATTATAATTTTTTTTTTCCAATGGTATAGGTCTAGGTTAGTTCCATCTGTGGGTTTTGACCAAAATACACTGATGGACCTCCCATATCTGGATTTCTGAAAAACCTTTATCAGTAGTTAGGGTTGAGGTTGGAGATAGTAATTTAGGTGTCCTAAACCTCAAATTATCATTTTTTCTAATGTTATAGGGCTAGTTTAGTTCCATCAGTGGGTTTTGAGCAAAACCCACTGATGGACCTCCCATATCTGGATTTCTGAAAAACCTTTATCAATAGTTAGGGTTGAGGTTGGAGAAAGTATATTAGGTGTCCTAAACCTCAAATTATAATTTTTTTCCAATGGTATAGGTCTAGGTTAGTTCCATCAGTGGGTTTTGAGCAAAATCCACTAATGGACCTCCCATATCTGGATTTCTGAAAAACCTTTATCAATAGTTAGGGTTGAGGTTGGAGAAAGTAATTTAGGTGTCCTAAACCTCAAATTATCATTTCTTCCAAAGCTATAGGGCTAAACCTCAAATTACTTTCACCAACCTCAACCCTAACTACAGATAATGGTTTTTTAGAAATCCAGATATGGGAGGTCCATTAGTGGGTTTTGCTGAAAACCCACTGATGGAACTAAACTAGCCCTATAACTTTGGAAATAAATGATAATTTGAGGTTTAGGACACCTAATATACCTTCGCCAACCTCAACCCTCACTACTGATAATGGTTTTTCAGAAATCCAGATATGGGAGGTCCATCAGTGGGTTTTGCTCAAAACCCACTGATGGAACTAAACTAGGCCTATAGCTTTGGAAGAAATGATAATTTGAGGTTTAGGACACCTAAATTACTTTCTCCAACCTCAACCCTAACTACTGATAATGGTTTTTTAGAAATCCAGATATGGGAGGCCCATCAGTGGGTTTTGCTCAAAACCCACTGATGGAACTAACCTAGACCTATACCTTTGGAAAAAAATGATAATTTGAGGTTTAGGACACCTAATATACTTTCTCCAACCTCAACCCTAACAACTGATAAAGGTTTTTCAGAAATCTAGATATGGGAGGTCCATCAGTGGGTTTTGCTCAAAACCCACTCATGGAACTAAACTAGCCCTATAGCTTTGGAAGAAATGATAATTTGAGGTTTAGGACACCTAAATTACTTTCTCCAACCTCAACCCTAACTACTGATAATGGGTTTTCAGATATCCAGATATGGGAGGTCCATCTGTGGGTTTTGATCAAAACCCACTGATGGAACTAACCTAGATCTATACCTTTGGAAAAAAATAATAATTTGAGGTTTAGGACACCTAATATACTTTCTCCAACCTCAACCCTAACTACTGATAAAAGTTTTTCAGAAATCCAGATATGTTAGGTCCATCGGTGGGTTTTGCTCAAAACCCACTGATGGAACTAAACTAGCCCTATAGCTTTGGAAAAAATTATAATTTGAGGTTTAGGACACCTAATATGCTTTCTCCAACCTCAACCCTAACTACTGATAATGGTTTTTCAGAAATCCAGATATGGGCAGCCCATCATTGGGTTTTGCACAAAACCCACTGATGGAACTAAACTAGCCTTATAGCTTTGGGAGAAATGATAATTTGAGGTTTAGGACACCTAAATTACTTTCTTCAACCTCAACCCTAACTACAGATAATGGTTTTTTAGAAATCCAGATATGGGAGGTCCATTAGTGGGTTTTGCTGAAAACCCACTGATGGAACTAAACTAGCCCTATAGCTTTGGAAAAAAAAATGATAATTTGAGGTTTAGGACACCTAATATACTTTCTCCAACCTCAACCCTAACTACTGATAATGGTTTTTCAGAAATCCTGATATGGGAGGTCCATCAGTGAGTTTTGCTCAAAACCCACTGATGGAACTAAACTAGCCCTATAGCTTTGGAAGAAATGATAATTTGAGGATTAGGACACCTAAATTACTTTCTCCATCCTCAACCCAAACTACTGATAATGGTTTTTCAGAAATCCAGATATGGGAGGCCCATCAGTGGGTTTTGCTCAAAATCCACTGATGGAACTAACCTAGACCTATACCTTTGGAAAAAAATGATAATTTGAGCTTTAGGACACCTAATATACTTTCTCCAACCTCAACCCTAACAACTGTTAAAGGTTTTTCAGAAATCTAGATATGGGAGGTCCATCAGTGGGTTTTGCTCAAAACCCACTAATGGAACTAAACTAGCCCTATAGCTTTGGAAGAAATGATAATTTGAGGTTTAGGACACCTAAATTACTTTCTCCAACCTCAACCCAAACTACTGATAATGGTTTTTCAGATATCCAGATATGGGAGGTCCATCTGTGGGTTTTGCTCAAAACCCACTGATGGAACTAACCTAGACCTATACCTTTGGAAAAAAATGATAATTTGAGGTTTAGGACACCTAATATACTTTCTCCAACGTCAACCCTAACTACTGATAAAGGTTTTTCAGAAATCCAGATATGTTAGGTCCATTAGTGGTTTTGCTCAAAACCCACTGATGGAACTAAACTAGCCCTATAGCTTTGGAAAAAAAGATAATTTGAGGTTTAGGACACCTAATATGCTTTCTCCATCCTTAACCCTAACTACTGATATGGTTTTTCAGAAATCCAGATATGGGAGGCCCATCATTGGGTTTTGCTCAAAACCCACTGAAGGAACTAAACTAGCCTTATAGCTTTAGAAGAAATGAGAATTTGAGGGTTAGGACACCTAAATTACTTTCTTCAACCTCAACCCTAACTACTGATAATGATTTTTCAGAAATCCAGATATGGGAGGTCTATCAATGGATTTTGCTCAAAACCCACTGATGGAACTAACCTAGACCTATACCTTTGGGAAAAAATGATAAGTTGAGGTTTAAGACACCTAATATACTTTCTCTAACCTCAACCCTAACAACTGATAAAGGTTTTTCAGAAATTCAGATATGGGAGTCCATCAATGGGTTTTGCTCAAAACTCATTGATGGAACTAAACTAGCCCTATAGCTTTGGAAAAAAATGATAATTTAAGGTTTAGGACACCCAAATTACTTTCTCCAACCTCAACCCTAACTACTGATAATATGTCTTCAGAAATCCAGATATGGGAGGTCCATTAGTGGGTTTTGCTCAAACCCCACTGATGGAACTAACCTAGACCTATGCCTTTGGAAAAAATGATAATTTGAGGTTTAGGACACCTAATATACTTTCTCCAACCTCAACCCTAACTACTGATAATGGTTTTTCAGAAATCCAGATATGGGAGGTCCATCAGTGGCTTTTTCTCAAAACCTACTGATAGAACTAAACTAGGCCTATAGCTTTGGAAAAAATGATAATTTGAGGATTAGGACACCTAAATTACTTTCTCCTACCTCAACCCTAACTACTGATATTGGTTTTTCAGAAATCCTGATATGGGAGGTCCATCAGTGGGTTTTGGTCAAAACCCACTGATGGAACTAACCTAGACCTATACCTTTGGGAAAAAATAATAATTTGAGGTTTAGGACACCTAATATACTTTCTCCAACCTCAACCCTAACTACTGATAATGATTTTTCATAAATCCAGATATGGGAGGTCCATCAATGGGTTTTGAGCAAAACCCACTGATGGAACTAAACTAGACCTATATCTTTGGAAAAATGTTAATTTGAGTTTCGGAGACCTAAAATACTTTCTCCAAACTCATCAGTGGGTCCATCAGTGGATTTTAGGTGTCCCAAACCTCAAATTATAATTTCAGGCCCACGTTGGGCCTGAAATAACTTTACTTCAGGCACAAGTTGGGCCTGAAATAATGTTATTTCAGGCCCAAGGTGGGCCTAAAATAAGGATATTTCAGGCCCAACTTGGGCCTGAAGAAAGTTATTTCAGGCCCACGGTGGGCCTGAATGAAGACAATTCAGGCCCACCGTGGGCCTGAATTAAAATTATTTCACGACCACCCTTAACCATATAATCATTTGACTTCATTCTAAAAGTTCGATTACAGAATTTATCCCTAAACCCTAAATTACTTTCTCCATCCTCAACTCTAACTACTGATAATGGTTTTTTAGAAATCCAGATATGGGATGTCCATCTGTGGGTTTTGCTCAAAACCCACTGATGGAGCTAAACTAGCCCTATAGCTTTGAAAAAAAATGATAATTTGAGGTTTAGGACACCTAATATACTTTCTCCAACCTTAACCCTAACTACTGATAATGGTTTTTCGAAAATCCAGATATGGGAGGTCCATCAGTGGGTTTTGCTCAAAACCCACTGATAGAACTAAACTAGCCCTATAGCTTTGGAAGAAATGATAATTTGAGGTTTAGGACACCTAAATTACTTTCTCCAACCTCAACCCTAACTACTGATAATGGATTTTCAGAAATCCAGATATGGGAGGCCCATCAGTAGGTTTTGCTCAAAACCCACTGATGGTACTGACCTAGACCTATACCTTTGGAAAAAAATGATAATTTGAGGTTTAGGACACCTAATATACTTTCTCCAACCTCAACCCTAACTACTGATAAAGGTTTTTCAGAAATCCAGATATGGGAGGTCCATCAGTGGGTTTAGCTCAAAACCCACTGATGCAACTAAACTAGCCCCATAGCTTTGGAAAAAATGATAATTTGAGGTTTAGGACACCTAAATTACTTTCTCCAACCTCAACCCTAACTACTGATAATGGTTTTTCAGATATCCAGATATGGGAGGTCAATCAGTGGGTTTTGCTCAAAACCTACTGATAGAACTAATCTAGACCTATACCTTTGGAAAAATGATAATTTGAGGATTAGGACTCCTAATATACTTTCTCTAACCTCAACCCTAACTACTGATAAAGGTTTTTCAGAAATCCAGATATTGGAGGTCCATAAGTGGGTTTTGCTCAAAACCCACTGATGGACCTAAACTAACCCTATAGCTTTGGAAAAAATGATAATTTGAGGTTTAGGACACCTAATATGCTTTCTCGAACCTCAACCCTAACTACTAATAAGGTTTTTCAGAAATCCAGATATATGAGGTCCATCAGTGGGTTTTGCTCAAAACCCACTGATGGAACTATCCAAGTCCTATACCTTTGGAAAAAATTATAATTTGAGGTTTATGACACCTAATATACTTTCTCCAACATCAACCCTAACTACTGATAATGGTTTTTCAGAAATCCTGATATGGGAGGTCCAGCTGTGGGTTTTGAGCAAAACCCACTGATGGAACTAAACTAGACCTATATCTTAGGGAAAAAAATGATAATTTGAGTTTTGGAGACCTAAAATACTTTCTACAACCAAAGGCCTAAACCTCAAATTATCATTTTTTCCAAAGCTATAGGGCTAGTTTAGTTCCATCAGTGGGTTTTGAGCAAAACCCACTGATGGACCTCCCATATCTGGATTTCTGAAAAATCTTTATCTGTAGTTAGGGTTGAGGTTGGAGAAAGTATATTAGGTGTCCTAAACCTCAAATTATCATTTTTTTCCAATGGTATAGGTCTAGGTTAGTTCCATCTGTGGGTTTTGACCAAAATCCATTGATGGACCTCCCATATCTGGATTTCTGAAAAACCTTTATCAGTAGTTAGGGTTGAGGTTCGAGAAAGTATATTAGGTTTCCTAAAACTCAAATTTTTTTTTTCCAAAGGTATAGGTCTAGGTTAGTTCCATCAGTGGGTTTTGAGCAAAACCCACTTATGGACCTCCCATATCTGGATTTATGAAAAACCTTTATCAGTAGTTAGGGTTGAGGTTGGGAAAAGTAAATTAGGTGTCCTAAACCTCAAATTATCTTTTTTGCTCAAAGCTATAGGGCTAGTTTATTTCCATCAGTGGATTTTGAGCAAAACCCACTGATGGACCTCGCATATCTGGATTTCTGAAAAACCTTTATCAGTAGTTAGGGTCGAGATTGGAGAAAGTATATTAGGTGTCTTAAACCTCAAATTATGATTTTTTTTTTCCAATGCTATAGGTCTAGGTTAGTTCCATCAGTGGGTTTTGAGCAAAACCCACTGATGGACCTTCCATATCTGGATTTTTGAAAAACCTTTATCAGTAGTTAGGGTTGAGGTTGGAGAAAGTAATTTAGGTGTCCTAAACCTCTAATTATCATTTTTTCCAAAGCTATAGATCTAGTTTAGTTCTATCAGTGGGTTTTGAGCAAACCCCACTAATGGACCTCCCATATCTGGATTTCTGAACAACCATTATCAGTAGTTAGGGTTGAGGTTGGAGAAAGTATATTAGGTTATAGGGATAAAATCTGTAATCAAACTTGGGGGATGAAGTCAAAAGATTATATGGTTAATGGTGTTCCAGAAGTAATTTAAATTCAGGCCCACGGTGGGCCTGAATTGTCTTCATTCAGGCTCACCGTGGGCCTAACTTTTATCAGGCCCACGTTGGGCCTAAAATAATGTTATTTCAGGCCCAACGTGGGCTTGAATAAATTTATTTCAGGCCCTCGGTTGATTTGTGAAAAATCATCCGAGGGCCTGAAATATTTGATAAATAACAAATTCCTCTAATCCCTCTAATTTCAGGTTGATTTGTGGAAAATCAGATAAATATATGATAATTAAAAAATTCCTTTTAATTTTTATATGTGTTATATATTTGAAATAAAAAAATATACCTAAGTTATATGTAAAATAGCTGAAAAAAGTTACCGTTTAGGGCCTGAAATCCTCTATTATTAGGCCCAGCAGTTAGTCAGCTTTAAAGGGTCCTTGGGTCCCTAGTGGTAAGCAATTGTCTCCTAGATCCTGATTTGTTGCCATTTGAAGTTAGCGTGCTTACCTCCATTGGAGTTCTGGTGGCCGACATCCTCTTCATCGGACTAGTCGAATGGTACGTAACCTAATTTTTTCTTTTTTTCATTTCAGTGTAGTTTTTGCTTCTAACCTAGGGTTAGCGATTGTTGCCACTCAATGACCGAAAATGAGGAGACCCTTGACTAACGAAATCTAAGTGTCATTTTTCCATCAGTTTCAAATAATTTTTGTTTGATGGTTCCTAAGTTCGGGATGGCTCCGAAAAGATCATCTTCAAAGCAAGCTGCTCCTAAAAATTTAAAGAAACAGAAAGGTCCTGGGGGAAGTCATGGGAAAAAACAACTAACACAATGAAAAATCAAATTGCCAAGCGAGTATATGAGTTTTGCCAACAGAGGTCGAACTAAACGAATGAACTGGAAAAGTAGCCTTTGCCATTTCAAAAATTTTATAGATTCTGTTCCACCCACACCATCACAAGAACAATTGCTTCGACAAACACCCTTTTCTTGGGTACTCGACCTCCCCACTAGTTCTTGTGTAAGACCTCAGGTTCAAAATATGTTTGATAATTAGGATGAAGAAGAAAAGAGCTTTGTGTTCCATGACAAAAAACTCAATTTCACAAAGGTTGACCTATCACTTATTCTAGGGCTACCAGACAATGGAGAGGTAATCCAACTTGATTTGAATGCGGCCTCTAGCCCACTGTACAAGGAATATTTTGAAGATTCCAGTTGTTCTGCAAAGCATTTGGAAAAACTTATATTGAAGTCTACATCCAATGACAATCTGTACTGTCAGTTGTATATACTGTATTTTTTTTCCACAGTCCTTTTTTGTGGTACAAGCAGCACACTTGCCATTCCAGCAATGCCACTCATTGATTGCGTTGATGATTTTGACAATCTACCAAACTATAATTGGTGCAATGCCGTGTACAATTTCATGGCTCCTCAGTTGGAAGCCATTGGAAAGGAGGTCACATTGAGGCATACAGCACATGTAGGTGATACAAGCCAACCGGCCAAGGCTCCCTTGCTCAAGGGATTTCCAAATATTTTGGCTGTAAGTTAGAGTACATCTGCCTTCTAATATATGATATAATGGATACTAATTACTAAATATAATCATGTTGCAGGTTTGGGTTACTGAACATATTAGTATTACTGCTCCTCATCATCCTCATAGATTGCTAAGAATACTTTGCTGGAATTGGCCTAAGGCTCATGTAGAGAGTATCAAAAGGATGATCGACCGTGTGCCCAAAAATTTAATTCTGGTTGATTTAATCCCATTTGATATAGAACTGGATTTAGTACCTCACTACTCTCCTCCAACTGAAGCACTTGAGGTACATAGTGAGGTATTAAAGCATGCAGCCGAAGGAAGCCAGGCAGCAGAAGGAAGACTACATGCCTTAGAGCAGGAAGGCTGCAATCAATGTATGGAAAAGCAAGAACATATTGATACCTTACAGCAACAATTAAATGTAGCTCTTAAAAGTTTGGAGGATGTGAAAATTGAGTTGGCAACAGCCGTCAGGGACAAGGATGAAATAAATGCTCAGATCCAAAGACTACTTGCTGAAAAGGATTCCCAGGTCAAAGAAAAAGATGAAATAATTGCTCAGAAGGAGACAATAATTGCTGATAAGGATTCCCATCTTAAGGAGAAAGATGAACAATTCAAAAGAATGATAGTTGATCAAGATAGACTTAAAGATAAGGGGGACGAGACAATCCGACAGCTGAGTATACAATTGGAAAGCAAAGGCTCAGATGACCCTCACCCACTTCAAAAAAAATATAAAATTAACTCAAGTAAGACTACCCAACGAGGGCAAAGGCAAAGAAAAAAAAAATTCTTCAGGATGAGGATAAGGATGAGGGAGAGGATGAAGCTGAAGATGAGGAGGCTCCTGCCCCATCAATGTCACAAGCTACATCGCAAACAACACAATCTGCAACCTCTACTCAAACAAATTTATCTGATCAACAAGTTGCTAAAGGGAAAGAACTCCAAAAGGTCAAAAGCAAAATATTGAAAAATGCCAAGGCAATTTTTATGAAGAATAAAGATGCGGAGATTGCAGAAACATTATTAAAGCTTAGTAAATTAAAGTGAGATAGTTGCTATTGCGGTTGCATCTATTTGTAAAACAATGATGATTATTGTCATTCATTAATAAAATTTATTCATTCACTTTTAAATAAGGTGCTTATATTATGTTGATATAGGTATCAATTGCAACCAGTATGGTCCAATGGGACCTTTACATTAGATATGCAATCATTTTTGACAATATTTGATTGGAATGACTACACCTCCAGGGATTGCATAAATACTTACTGGACTATTCTTGTAAATGAAGCCAAATCCTGTAACTCACCTTACCACCCCTCCATATTCTGTGGGGTGGGGTTTTGAGGTAAGTAAATTAGCAACTTGGTTGATGTTTATTTTCTAGGATTGAGTCAACTAACACTTCCTTTTTAATAAACATAGGAATTGTTTGAGGTGATACATGTTGCAGCATTTGAACAAACAATTGCTACTGATACAAATAAGGCAATTAGATATATCTTCTGTCCTCTAAATAATGCAGATGATCATTGGCATCTATTGATTATTGACCTGGAGGAAAGTAGTTTCCTTCATTATAATTCTCTCGGCGCCACAGAAGGGTACACAGCCAAATATGAAAAAACTGTAAGTTTTCTATTTGATATATAAACCTTTACAACAACTCTGTGATGACCTAGAATTTTTACTAATGTAATTTCTATGTAGGTGGCGTTTTTCAAAAATTTAAACTAGTCATATTATTTCAATTGGAATAAAGGTTTGCCAGAAATATCGAAGAAAGAGTTTAATAAAATTGTAGTATAAGGACCCACCCAAAGCAGATCGTAAGCTAATGTTTTTTTTGGTTTAACACTACATAATCTTTCATGCTTGAATTTATATGCTAACAACACTGACTCATATTGCTTGTTTCAGGTTGGATTGTGCTTTCTTCATCATGCGGTTTGCTGAAAGTCTGGTCTTTCAACGATCTACCAATTTTAGCCAAAAGCAAATGAAACATTATCGTTTTCAGGTGGGATACAAAATAATGAGAGACAACTTCTGGAACCAAAATCTGTAATTTTTTTTTGTTGCTACAATCCATATATGTAAGTGTAATGACAAACATTGTATATTTGTAGTTATAATGTATGTAATTGATATTGAAATCAATGGAGCATTTCTTTCGATCCTTAATTTTGTGTAATCTCTAATCTTTAATCTTTAATTGTTGTCGATAATATCAGTAATTTTTTAGGGACCTATTTTGATTTCAGGCCCACGGTGGGCCTGAAATGTCATTATTTCAGGCCCAGCGTGGGCCTGAAATGTCATTATTTCAGGCCCAGCGTGGGCCTGAAATGATATTATTTCATGCCCTATCTGGGCCTGAAATGACATTATTTCAGGCCCAGCGTGGGCCTGAAATGATTTATTTCAGGCCCACATTGGGCCTGAAATTCTATCATTTCAGGCCCAAGCTGGGCCTGAAACATATTGTTTCAGGCCCACACCTCTGGTTGCAAAAAAATTATTTACAGTATGATTAAATATTTATACGGCAATCTTTTAAATAAATGAACATGTTGTGACCACATTTTTAATAGATAAACAAGAAGGAGAGTACCTAAATACACATTGCATATCACAATTGAATTCCATTCACATCAAGACCTCATATTATCAGAATTTAGCACATCAGGAGGTTTGTATGATGGACCTAGCATAATTGGATTTTTCAAACCTCATTATCAGTAGTCAGACTTTACCTAATTATTGGTATTTTAGCTAGGATATGCTATTTTTCGTCTCCAAACATAGTCCTAATGATTATCTAAAACTGTGTTGATACAGTATCAGTTAGCACACAACATTGTTTCAACAAAGCAAAAATCAGAGGGGGTTAAACAACAGATATTCAGAAAACATAGGACTTCAGGACTTCAAGTTCCTGAAATTACATTATTTTGGGTTTACAAATCATACGACTTCAATTCTGATATATTCTGCTTATATTGATTGGACACAAGGTAAAATGTATCATAATATTGAATTACTTCTATAAGTCACAACATTAACAACTAGTTTTTTTAAGAATACTATACATTCAGTTATCCTCCTTACAAAATAAACACTTCCATCAGAAAATTTCTGCAATACATAAACCAATTAACTGAAGACCTTGGGGCTGGCGACATTCTACATGTCCTTTTATTATGGCCAAGTTGTTTGCACCGGCTACATTTAAGTTTCACCTTGCCATTGTGTCTTGACTCAATCCGTGCCTTCTTTCGTCTACCAGGCTGCACAAGGCTACGGGGACATCGAACTGTAATGTTGTTTACTCCACTAGGCCAAAACTGTTTGCTTCTACAAGGGTAAATACGATCCATGTAAACCCACTTCCAAGATTCAGAATAAAAATAATGCTCACAATATCGGAGTGTATCGATGTTCCTGTGAATTATTACAGCTATAGCATGTGAGCAAGGGAGTCCTGAAATTTGAAACTCCCCACAATGACAAAACTTTTTTTTCCAAATCAACAATGTATGAAGTGCCCCATGTTTCTACCTCCATTTCTGATTGAGAGTAAGGGTGAACCTTATAATCTCTAGCTTTCTCTCTCCTTGATTCCATTTCTTTTGTAGCATGAGGTGTCAAAGCAACATCCATTTGGAGACTTCCTCTCTACGATTATAGAACCATTGAGCTACCTTTCTTCTTGTATTATCAATTAACCTATTTATGGGAAGCTCACGTGTAGACTTAAACAAAGCATTCAAACTCTCCACACAATTCGTGGTAAGCATTCTGTACCTTCTCCCAGTAGAGTGTGCATTTGTCCACCTTTTAGGGTCAATGTTCTGAAGCCACTTATGAGCATCTTGATGTTTTTCAAGCATTGTCTAAATTATCATATCATATTGGAGTGTTGTGTTGGCTCGTGCTGCTGCCCAAAACAAACCTACAGCAGCTCTACTTCCAGTATCAGTTACCATATTACAAGACATGTGGTGGCAATAAAAAGCATGATGCGCGTTTGTGAATACTTTTCTGACTGCTGATATAATGCCCCGATGTCTATTTGATACTATGGTGAGTGAGTGATCATCGACAGCAAAGAACCTCTTTGTATGCTCCAAAAACCACTCCCAAGCAGACCCACATTCTACTTCAGCTATTGCAAAGCCAACTGGGAGAACATTGTCATTACCATCAATCGCCGTAGCAATCAACAATACTCCTGGATACTTTCCTCTTAGGTGTGTCGCATCAATTCCGATAAGTCTACGCAAATAAGACCTGAACACCCTTCGGCAAGCACTAAAAGCCCAAAAATACCACTGGAACTGATTGTCACCATTCGTGCATAGTGCCACATAAGTTTCGGGATCTCTAGCTCTTAACTCACGCAGATATTGTGGGAGATCTCTGTATGCCTCATCATAATCTCCAACAACCTTTTTCAATACTTTCTCCCTAGCTATGTATGCTTTTCTGTATGATATTGCCACTCCAAATCTAACTTTAATATCTGAAATAATCATACTTGGTTTGTATTGTTCATTATGAAGAAATTGCTCTTCAACAAAAGAAGCAACAAATGATAAAGAGCATGCATGATGATCAGCACTTTCCCTAACACTTCCACATTGGTGTTCCTTTATATATTTTGTAACAGTGAACTCTACTTCCCCCCTTCCTACTACTGTCCATGCACATGGTTGGTTAAAACACACTGCTTTAACTCTATTTTTCCGGGTGTCAACTGGGTTATATCTCATATGCTTAACCATCGCATGTTTAACAAGTGCATTCTTGAATTCTTCTCTAGATGGAAATATCTGTCCCACAAAAAATTCATGCTCATCTCTTGCCTCTAGCTCTCGAATTGGCCCAGCAAGCAATCGAGAATTCAAAATATATGGATCTTCAGCTAATGGAAACTCCTCCTCTAAGTCACTGTACTGATCTGGGGGGAATTCATATTGCTCAATCTGCATATTATCAACTTGGAATTCTAGTACACTTGTACTGGGTACAAATTCTTCTGCATTCCGGATTTCAATTTCTTCCTCCCCACTCCAGGTTGGCTGAAAGATTTCAACTACTCTTATAGAAGAATTCAAACCCTCATCTTCTATATTATTTGCTTCTTCATTTAGATCAATTGCCAAATTCCTTGTAATGCTATTATCACCATACTGGGAAGATAATGGAATATTATTACTAGCAATTTCTAATCCTTTCCCCGTGACCGCATTATCATCAAGAGTATTCCATATCTCAGAGAGAATTTCGTTGACAACATTATCATCCCTGAAAAAAAAATTACAATTACCTTTATCAAACTTTGAAATTGATAATAAAGGCCCTAGGAGCCCCTGAGGGCCTGAAATCATTTGATTTCAGGCCCTACCAGGGCCTGAAATCATTTTATTTCAGGCCCAGGTCGGGCCTGAAATCAAATTATTTCAGGCCCAGGCAGGGCCTGAAATCATTTGATTTCAGGCCCACTCCGGGCCTGAATCATTACATTTCAGGCCTAGGGCGGGCCTGAAATCATTTGATTTCAGCCCCTCCCTGGCTCTGAAATAAAAGAAATTCAGGCCAGGCCCTGGGAGGGCCTGAATTCCTTTTATTTCAGTCCCTCCGAGGGCCTGAAATAAATTATTTCCGAAGGCCTGAAACAAAATTTTTCAGCCTCTCCTATTGCCTGAAATTTAATGAGATCATGCACTCCCAGGGCCTGATATCATGTAATGCATATCACCCTAAGCCTCCTCCAAACATAAAAATAGTAGAAAGAGTTTATCTTGATTAAAACTAGATCTGATACCATATCAAAGATGACAATCATACGTACATTACTATTTCTCTTAGTTACCAATCTGTTGCTTCTTTTTTCTCCTTCGACAACCTATTTTCCTCAGGTGCTTTGGTGATGAATCGAGTTATGCAATGAAGCAATATATACATACCTTCGTGATCATTCGACTTGTGCAAAGTAGTAATATATATATTGGCTGAGAAAAATTCAACTGCTACCCATCCGAATCATAAATTATTATTTTATTGATAAAGTGGTCCGGTGTCTCGAAAATGTGTTTACCAAAGCCATTAATTGGCGGGAGGGGTATAAAAGTAACTTCACTATATGGGATGCACCCTTTGGTATAATAGAAACAATGGTACTCCTTTCGGTAATTACGAATTGTTGGATACGCCCTTTGGTAAATTGCCGTAGAATCTAATTTATTTAGGATTCAAACCCTGATCCTCTTATTTTCTTTTGAATGTTTTGTTACTGCATTACACCGCACTCGGAAGCATTTCAAGTTATAATCTTGTTAAAGGGGGAGGAGGAGATGCAACCTCTTCATCTTTAGACAATTCTAAATTCTCAACTCGCTTCAACTGGCATTTTTTTTGTTAGGTCATCAACTAAAGAAGTGGCTAGTGGAGGATAAGAAAAGGAAACAAAAGTTTCAGATAAGCATCAAGCTAGTGGATGAACACAAGTGCATGCACCACCACTTTATCCTTCAAAAAGAAAGAAAAAAAATGTTAAGAGGGGAACCCTACGTACAACTTTCTCCTCCTTGAAATTTCTCAAACACCCCTCCCAACTCAGTGAGTATATGAACATTATATATATAACACGAGTTGGTGTTGACATTTTAAATTCCATGATAAAATTGAGAAGATTTTAGAAAATCACTCAAGTTTTTCGTTTAAATACAAGTTGTCGAATCGACTATTGTTTACTATCTTCTTATCCGATCTATGAGCAGAATTGTCGGTCTAGTTTTCATAACTCCGAATAACTTTCGAGTGTCGATGTATGTATCGTACTTCGACGTTGCAATATTATGTTTCACATGGGTGTGATGGGGGATTTGATTGCCAATTTACCTTGAAAGGGATAATATGCACCACCAAAAGCAATGGCACTTACTCTGTTGGAGGGGCACTAGCTCTTCCATATATTTCTCGCTCCTTTTATCGAAGTAGTTCTTTGCACCTATTTAAAGACACCATCTATACATGATCAACAAAAGCATAAAAGTTTCACATTCTTTTCTACTCCTCTTCCTCACTTCTCCTTTCTGCCTTGAAACACTATGGAAGGAGACTTCCCTCCGACTCTTGATGGTGTAGGTTGAGAAGGAAGAAGGCGAAGAGGAGACGAGGAAGGAGGAGAATGCATGAATTAGTTTGCTCAACCTATATACCTAGCTAGCTAGCTAAACCTCCTTGATCTCCTTCAGTTTGTCCATGCATATGTGGTACTTGATTGTGTGTGGATCGTGATCGATCATATCTTTGGGTTGGGGAAGTGCATGGCAAACCGGCAAGTCACTCCATGGCATTGAGAGGGCTTGAATCGCTCTTGGTTATCGTCTAAATAACTAGCTTATATATGTATGTGATTGCCTATCATGCCTTTGCTAAGGTATTTCTAGTGTGATTTGGGATGCATATTATCAACTATGTGGTCCAACAGCAGCTTGTTGTAAATCATTTATTGATATATTTCATGAATTGAAGGTCAAACAAGAATGATGTTGATACTACAATATAATCAATAACGTTAATATCATGATATAATTGAGGTTGGAGTAACAATGTTACCGACATCCAATTTGACATCACTTACTCTACAGTTAATATGACATCAATCTAGAATATGTCATGTCTACTAACACAAAAAGATCTTCATAGATAGATTATCACAAACATTATGTTGTTCAAATATTTTGTTATAATTGTAGAGAAATGGCCCTATAAATTGTTCTTTTAGTCTTGATTATGTGGTAAACATTGGTTGGATCCATCACTTTTTGTCTTAATTATGTGGTAAACATTGAGCATTGATATATAAGCTTTATGTAGCTTATTTGGGGTGTCAAATATCATATAAAATAAATATTTTATGTGATGATATTGCTCACATCATTTTGTTTTTTTATAAGTAAAATATATATATATCAAAAAAAAAAATCAAAAGTACAATAACTGAAAATTAGTAGTGCTTCATGACTGATAAAGTGTCATATCAAAAAATGCTCTCAGTATTCGATAAATATTTTGCACACTCCTTTAAATTTTTTCACTATCTAACTGTCCCTCATTAAAGAAATAATTGTTCATAACCCTCCATACTAAGTATATCAAAGTAAACACAACAAGGTGCCTTGCTTTGATCAATATTCAACCTCCTCCCTTATCAAAGAAATAATTGTTCATAACCCTCCATACTAAGTATATCAAAGTAAACACAACAAGGTGCCTTGCTTTGATCAATATTCAACCTCCTCTGAAGTAACGCCGCAAAACTCATAGATCTGTAGCTTGTAGATAGACATCTTCAATCTCATGTGCAATCAATTTTGATCCTCCTCCATTAAGTCGCTATAAGGGCACCCAAAGAACAAGCGCTCCTATGTCTCCATCTCACATCTACAAAAGGCATAGTGCCTATCCTCTATATAGTGGTGAGGTGCTTCTAAGCCAACATCCAAAACATAGCTGCTGGCTAGGCTTTATTTAAAGCTTCGACATTATCCGCACCTAGTTCTAAGAACTGGGATGCTTGAAGAAGTTATAAGATCTGGTCACCCCGCCACATGTTCAAACCAATCCACCAACCTCTACATAGCACCTGCCGATGATCCAGTACCCATAAGAATCAGGTTGTAGATCTGTAGTACCTGCTTGATCAGCGGAGAATCAGAGTGCACCACTTCCCACGATCATATGTTCGCCCGTCGCAAGAAGGCATAATGCACCCACTTGATCCAAAGAGTATTCTCCTTCGCCTATATCCACCAGAGTACCTTAGCTAGTAAGGCAAGTTCCAAGCTCTCAAGTAACAAAATCATAAGCCTCCTTCATCTTTAGGCCTACCGAAGACACAAGGGTGTTTAGATGTCCATATAAAAGACTTACGTACACATGCTATACATATGATCAACAATTCCTTCTAGCAAAGGCAAAAATCGAGAGTCAGAAGTATTCCACTCCCTGATCACCAAAGTGATAAGTTGTGTCTTTCCTGCATAAGAAAGCATATGTTTTAGCTAGCAGTTGATCCATTGGGCTAAAGAGTCCAATGAAGGACTATAGTCCAAAATCCAAAGACACTCAACAACAAGTGGTAGCTCCAAGTAATGAACAAACATAGTACCCTCCTTGAAGGATAATTTACCAAAAGACTTACGTAGATTTCTGAATTTATCAAAAAGCGTACTTGACTTTGAGATTTATCAAAAAGCACACTTAAGTATATATTCTTTCTATTTTATCCCTCCGACCAAAATTGTCTTTTTCTCTTTGTTTTCCTCTTCTCTTCTCTTTTCTCCTCTCTCTTTTCTCTTCCACCTCTTTCTATGCATGCATGCACATATAAATAATTATAAGTCTAATATGAATCAGATATTATTTATATTAGACCCAATATATAATTTATAATTAATTATTCCAATTGTATTTTAACATCTCTGAAGAAGTCGAAATAACCAATAGATAGTATATTTGAGCTCCTTGCAATCTCAGGAATCCACATGAACTGAAATAGGTGCAATTGAGGCTCTATAGGTTCATCAACAAGTTAAATTGAAGAATTTATAAAAAAAACCCCATGTTGGGCCTGATATGGAATCCATATCAGACCCAACGTGGGTCTGATACTAAATAATATCAAGCCCACATTGAGCTTGATATCATTTCATACCAGACCTAACATGGATTTTTGTCGATACTTCGATTTAAACCCGTTAATTGACCTACAGAGATTCGATTGCACCCATTCAGTTCTTGTGAATTTCTGAGGTTGTATGGAGTTCAAATATGCAATCCATATTTATTTTGGCTGTTCAGAGGTGCTAAAATGAAATAAGAAGAATCGATAAAAAATTCATGTTTGGCTTGATACGTGGGCCTGATATGATTCAATATCAGGCCCACGTTGAGACTGATATGATTCAATATCAAGTCCACATTGAGCTTTATCAACAGTGGATGATCAGCCAAGAGCACAAGCACGTAGCAAGAATTCACAGCACAAAACCAAGGCAACCAAAGTTCTTCTTGCTCTACTCCACACCGCGCCTTTTGTTTCCCTCTTGAACGCCAGGTGACAACATCTCACTGCAGCCTCCAGTTGCTCACCTGCAACCACCAGCCACCACTGAGCTCTTCTGGACTCCCTGAGCTTCCCTCAGACCAGCCCAAGTCAGCAGCTCCAGCCAACGCCAGTGCCCGTTGCAACCTGAGAAGGAAAAACAGACAAACCTGCTCCAAGGAAAGGCCTCCATTGACTCTCCTTGAGTGTTTGAATTCTTCCCTGTCACCTGCAGCTTAATCAGAGCATTAGAACAACATATCACTCAGAAAATCAAGTAACAGAGATCAAATGCAGAGAATCGGATACGTTCAGACACGATCAGAGCGTCTGACAGTGCAATTTGAATTAAAGTGATCGGTCACCGGACCGATCCAGGGCTTGTGGGTCGGTCACCAGACCGATCCACCGCTTTGCTAGGACTCCCAGCTCTCGCGGCGACACAAGCCTGATCGGTCACCAGACCGATCAGAGTGAAGCCTGATCGGTCACCAGACCGATCAGGACAGACACTCTCCGATCAGGCTCAAGCCTGATCGGTCCACGTCTGAGTGAACAGTAACCGTGGAAATCAAATCCTAAGTCTTTGATCGGTCACCGGACCGTTCACGAAATGATCAGCGGGGGAACTCAACTCACTGTGTGCTCCCTGATCGGTCACCAGACCGCTCAGGAGCAATGCAGTGAGGAAGCTGCCTGCTCCCTGATCGGTCACCGGACCGATTAGGAGCCAAGCAACGAGGCAACGGCCTGCTCCCTGATCGGTCGCCAGATCGATCAGGAGCCACACAGTAGGTTCCCAACCTCACTGTGGGCTCCCTGATCGGTCACCAGACTGATCAGTCATCGCTGGATTAGTCACTAGACCGATCCACGAAGGAGCAGCGTGCCAATATCCCTGATCGGTCACCAGACCAATCCAGGGACTCAAACCTAGCCCTCCAAGCTAGAATTTTATCCAACCTAGCCCTCCAAGCTAGGGACCTGACCCTCCAAGCCAGGGATTTTTCACTTAACCCTCCAAGTTGGGACTTTTCACCTAACCCTCCAAGTTAGGACTTTTCACCTAGCCCTCTGACGGACCCAGAATAGACTGTCACGAATGTGGGTCTCAAATTTAGAATTTAGATATTTATAAAAATGCTGGAAACCCTTTTTGCAATCAAAATATGAAAACGTAGTAAAGGGGTCACAGGTCGTATTTTTCCTCAGGACTAGTTGAAGGTTTGTTTGATTCGCGCTTGTATTTAGGTGTCGTTTGTGAATTTTGGGTTTCAAATAAATATTTGGGGTTTAGTTTCAATGAGAAATGAAAATGCAATGAAAATAGAGGAAACTTAGCTAATAAGCTAAACAAGTGATGGCATTTAATGATTCAACCAATTGACCACTTAATCAAACAATACAATGTTGCGAAATTCAGGACTTAAACTGATTCCAATTGCAAGAGTTCACTACAGATTGTGTGCAACTTGGAAAGTTCCATTAAAAACAACCCTAATGCGAAACAAGTGAGACGAAACAGATTTTGACAGTTTTCGACTAAACCAAATGCTAGCACCTTGAACCTAGTTGCAAAATTTGAAATACAATTCAGAACAAACCCAATGCGAATGAGATGATTTCAGGCTCAATAATACATTAAAAATAGGCTTAGTCTTGATACAAATCAGTGCCAAAAACAGTTGACACGCAGAGGAAACATTTGTGCCAAAGCCAATGCTTTTGTGCCAAGGGTGCAGAATTGAACGAATTGATTAAGCTGGAAAAGCACAGCTGTGCATTCAGTGATATGCAGGGATCAATGAAGACATTCAGACTCCAACAGACTAATCAAAATAGATGTTGAAGAACTTGACACAAGTACTGAATCAATGAAGACATTCAGACTCCAACCACAACTGCAGAAACTGCAGTGAACTGTAGGAACGTTGCAGAAATTCAGAAACATGCAGCAGGTATGCAGCTACAAGTTGGATGCAAATTCAAACTAAACAACTAAAATTAAGTGCAAAAGAGTTCGAATGCAAAGCTTCCTTGATATAGCTTCAGCAGCTACCATTTAAAATTGCAAAAATGAATTGGGTACAGAATTGAAACTGGAATGCAGAATTGGAATTTGATTCGATCAAGCTGATACAAATGCAGAGGTTAATACTAAATCTTTATAAACTACCCCAGCTACAATGTATAAATGTAAGAGAATACTCACATCTACTGGAGACCAAGTTCAGTTGCTAAAAGAAAGGGCTGATACGCAGGTTTTTAGAGCAGAAACGCAGGAGTTCAGAACTTCATTTGCAGAAATGCAGCTTCTAATTAAATTCGAAGACAACAACCAACTAAGATCAAGTTCACAATTCTAGTGTTCGAAAACGATTCAGAAAAGCTAGGTTTATGGATGCGAAATTCAAAATCAAACACTGAAACTTTCAGACACTGGATTGATACGCAGAAAAATAGGCTTAGGAAACTGATACGCAAGGAAAGGAAATGGCACGCAACAATTAAACATCAAAGAAACTGAAACTAGAAGCTATTGTCCACTAAACGAGCTCCCTAGCTAATTACTTGCAGAATTTAAAAACTAATTAAGGGCAGAAAACAAATTCAGAAACTGAAACTAGGTGGCTGAATCAAAAATCAAAAACAGAGCAGTTGCAGAAATTTGAATTGCAGCTAATACAATGAAAATTAACTAATACTAAATCTCAATCTCTCATCTCAGCTCAAAACCCCTTGCTGTCACTCAAGGATGAACCTCGAATTGAGAAAGTAACAATCCATACAAGAAAATTACAGCAGCTAAATAAAATGTTCAGAAATGAAATGGCACGCATGCAGAAATGAAAATTACATCTAAAACTCGAAAATTCAATAAGAAAACTATCCTCAATCACTCTATTAGGTCAAGAACTCCTTGTTCGTCACGCAAGGGTGAGTCTCGAACCCGTAAGCTCAGCAAACCATTGAAAAATAGCTTTGCGATTCAAATCCAGCTCACACACTGAACCAAATTGAAATTCATTCGATTTCCTCAATCAAGTCTTGTCCAATTGCGCGGATGGTGTGGGGATGAACCAAGCACTCCAGGGAACCCCTCTGAACTGCTCAGGTGGATGATGGATTGAACAAAATCGAGATTGAAGTAATTGATGGAAGAACCAAGGAAACCCTCACTCGGCTCTGTTTTGGCCAATTCGGAGCTGGAAATTCACCGAGAACCTTCCCCAATGGCCTAGCAATTGATCCAAACAAGAAATTGAGGGGTCCCGCCCCTTGGATTGAAGAAAATCTGAAGAGAAACTAAGAACACGAAGAAGAAGCTAGACTGTGCGGCGGAGATGCGACAAGCTGAAGAGCTGCGGTGAGTTTGATTAAATACTTATCAATGGACGGTCCAGATTGATTTGGATGAATCCAACGGCTGATCTTGCTCTGATCTGACCCAAACTTTTGAGATGTTGATCAAGGGTCAGGATCTGCCTCGTGGTAGCTCGGATCCTCCAGATTTACAACGGATGGTCCAGATCAACCTAATCTTTGAATGGACGATCTAGAGCCCTCCGAGCTTGATCCAACGGTTGAATGAGCTCTGATTGGGATGAAACCTTCAGATCTTGATCAGAGTGCTTGATCAACCCTAACCCTAGCTCGGATTGCTTCAGATGGTCCCGGATGACTCAGATCTAGCCGCTTTTGAATCGGACGGTCCAAATTTAATCCTAATCTTGATAACTCGATCCGGGTCACTTCCGACTCAAGTTTGACCTAATATGCCCTAGATCCATGAACCTTTCATGCCTACAAAAAATAGATCAAAAATTTAGTGGCCAAATAATCCAATTTTGTGCAAATTTGCAATTTAGTCCAAAATAAGAGGAAGTTCTAAAACCTAGGGTAAATTCATAATTAAGCAAGAAAAATATGGGTCAAACATGGATTTTAGCAATTAAAATAATCAACAAAATGGTACTTATCACCCTCCAAGCTAGGAATTTTCACCCAACCTTTCCAAATTAGGACTTTTCCAGACCTAGCCCTCCAATCTAGGACCTGACCCTCCAAGCCAGGACTTTTTCACCTAACCCTCCAAGTTGGGTCTTTTCACCTAACCCTCCAAGTTAGGACTTTTCACCTAGCCCTCCAAGCTAGGAATTTTCACCCAACCCTTCCGAATTAGGACTTTTCAACACCTAGCCCTCCGAGCTAGGATTTTCCACACCTAACCCTCCAGGTTAGGATTTTCCAACACCTAGCCCTCCAAGCTAGGATTTTCCATACCATGCCTAATCCCCGATCAGGACTTAATCATAATCATAATCATCATCCTAAACTAAAATTGGTGTCAACACCAAAACAACAATCAGGGTCAGACTGCATCAACATTCATGTATACCAAAATTCCTTTGCCGCATTGCTTCATGTATACCAAAATTCCTTTGCCGCATCGCTTCATATATACAAACTTTTCACACCCGATGTTCACTTTAGGCAAGTGACCAGCCAGAAACGGATTTGACAAGTCTTTACCGTAGTCGTTACTACGGACTAGATAGACCAAAGATGGATCTATTCATCCTCTTAGGCTTTTTGGCAAAGCCTCAGCTATCAACGGATTTGAGGTGACTTTACCGTAGCTGTTTGCTACGGACTAGATGGATCATTTACGGTGGATCCATTCACCATCCCTACATATCTGCCCATATCCATCCGTATCTTCATATTAGGAATGTAGTCATGGAACACTTTAGAAATCCCCTGTCAGATGTGGCTCTCACTCATTCCAGCACATTCACAGGCTTCCCTTCAAAAACATTGGCACGCTCTACAGTTTGCAGACACACCAACACAACACAACAACATCTTATTACAGTTTCAGAAAAAATATGATGACCCAGGACTCATACTGCCATACAAAGCCAAGCAAATCCTCTGAAAATCAGCATCTAGCCATCTAAAACGACAATTTTTCCTTCCATGCAAACAGTAGACGACAGCCAACGTATCAAATCTGAATTTTTAACAGCAGGATTTACAGCAAACTTCCTCCAATGCTAGTCACCATCTTCCAATTTAGATCCATCACCAATGTTAGTGATATGAGAGAAGTGTCCTAAGGCAATCGCCTTATAATTGTAATCATTTATTTTAATAAATGAATATTCACTATTTGAGTATACATGTTTGTGTATTTGATTGAGATCTTAAACTCATTTACTGAATGTCCACAATACAATTCACAGCATGAGAGAATTTGTGATGAATTCACAACTAGTGATTATTTTTACATGTGCAATTGTGAAGTATTGAAATTGTCCTTAGTCGATGAATTGATAAATACGGACACTATCAATTCTGTTGAGACTAGCATGGGTTATTCTCTAATCAGCTGATTCTCACTGGCTGGTGACATTGAGATGTCCGGAGATAAACATGAATGCTAGTTAAGGGAACTAGTTCATTGGAGTGACTGGTTGTAAAACTTCATATGGTAATCTACATATAGATATGTCAGTGAAGTTCTTACTGCAGCTTAAGTGCGATGTTCCTTTGACTTGCGGTGTTCACGTCATCTTGGTCATGGAGACTTATACTTTGACATCTTAAGCAAGCATCTCCAAGGAGGTGTGGACCCAGGATGATTGGGTATAAGCCGAAGTGCCTGAAGATGTTTGAACAGCCTACAAAGGATTCACCACTCCTTGCGAGGAGATGTATACTCAAGGCCTATCGTCGGATTGTTACTCGAAGCCTCTGGCCAGAGCATGACATGTTCAGAGTATGAATCTCTTAAATACATGAGAGTAATTAGAATCCGTAGGACGAGAAAACGTTACTTGGGCTAGGTGTGACGTAATCAGCCTAGTGGGGACTGACACACATAGACCATGTCCTGAACCAAGTGGGTATAAGATGGTGAAGGGAATGGGGCATGATTCATTATAGCTGCTGAAGGGTTTCAGAATTGTTTCTGAGGTCAACCGTTGATCTTTCGATTAATTGGGGATCATGATGTACTACTAGGTGACACTCATGATCGTTCTATAATTAATTGATTAATTATAGACGACCAACATAAATCGAAAGCCTATTTAGTCACACGCACTACGAGTAATCCGAGGGATTTAAAACGAGTTGAAAATTTAATTTTCCAATCAAGAAAGATTAAGTTTGGTTGAGCCAAACGATTAGTCAAAACTGAATTTATTTCAGACCCATCAGAAGCATAGAATGGCTAAGTTTTTTAAAGACTTAATGGTTGAATTAAATAAGTTTAATTCATTAAGGGATTTGATCCAAGGTGGTATGTTTTATTATAAGCTTAAAATAATCCATGGGATTATTTTATCATGAATTAAAATAAACCAAAGAGTTGGTTTGTTTTATAAAAATTTATAATAAATCAAAGATGACAAAATTTAATCCATTAGTGGGTTTTGAACCATGGACATATGCTTTGGATGAAAACTTAGCCGATCACTTGAGTTGAATTCTCTTGTGTGTAAATTTTGGCCCGTAATTTATTTGAACCAAGATGGGTCGGCCAAGGAGAATATTCTCCTTAGTTTGGCCGGCCCTCTCTCTCCTTCTCTTTTGTTTTATTTTAATCAATCATGGATTGATTGGAGATTTATTCCATAAGATGGAAGAGACTTGATTGATTTTTATCATGAATTAAAATTTGATTTTAATCATGAGACAAAAATCAATTATGGTTTGATATAAAAATTATGCCAAAATTAAGAGGCTTGCTTATTTTTTTATCATGAATTAAAATTTGATTTTAATCATGAGACAAAAATCAATTATGGTTTGATATAAAAATTATGCCAAAATTGAGAGGCTTGATTGAGGAGGAGCTCCCTATATAAAGGACCTAAGGGGTGCCATGAAAGATGATCAATCCAAGTATTCTTGCCTGGGCTCTCTCCCTCTCCTCCCTTCTTCCTCTTGGCCGGCCACAAGGTTCTTCTCCCTTCTTCTTGCCGTGAGCACAAGGAGAAGCACCGAGGCGACGAAGTTCTTCCGTTGGGACGATCTTCCTCTCCGGCCATCATTACCTTGGGATTGGGCGCAAGTCATCTTCCTCTTTCTCGCCGGAATTGTGATTCCGGCCAACCTTGGTAGTGAGTTTTTCCGATGTGATTACTTCTCTCTTGGTTTTTCTTGTCGCGTTCTCGGAGAATTTAGTAGTTCTCGAGAACACGAAACTCGTGGCTTTGCGAAGTCGTCCCGAAGATACTCGGCGTGGATGCGAATAGAGGCGGAGCTTCCGAGGGACGCTTACGGTTGGATCTCGTCCCTTCCTTCGAGTTATGCGAGGTAATAAGTAAATTAGTTTATGTTTCTGCAAAATTTTAAATATATGATCATGTCTACACAAGATAAAGTTGCATGCTTAGATGTGTGGTTAAATAATCTGAGAAATTATTTATGCTAAATCTTCCGCTACATGTAATTAATTTTAAAATTACGAACCCGCATCCATGTCAACATGCACCCGGACCCAACAACCAATCCATCCTTAGCACAATTTCCAAGCAGAAACTCTGATAAAGCCATTCCAATTCTTCTTGACCTGTACATAAGAAAAACTTGAAACCCCAATGTATGACTGGCACTTTGACCATGTGGCAAAGACCAACATATTGCGATACATCAGAGAGTCCTCCTCTGTCCAGAATCAAAAGTGATTGCATCTGACTCACTTTCGTTGGCACGCTCCTCCTACCAGACTTCTGAAATTTTGAACACATATTCTGATACAAGACCATATCCAGAATTGAGTCATCTTTCTGATATGATATCAGGTAATACAAACATATTGCTATTCGATAATCAAATTCAGTTCACTCATCTTTTATCAACACTTTAGCAAATGATCTATTCTGATAAGTATAAGACATCAGGAAATACAAGCAAATTAGAAGCTGGACCCAAACTACTCCATCAGATCCTCTATATCAGGAAAACAAACATATTCAGAATTAATCCAACCCTCAAATCCTCTTCCAACTGTATCAGATATCCTGATTTAATTTGGCACGCAACTATCACAGAAAACCTCTAATCAACAACCCTTTCTGATATGATACCATACTGCCATTCAAATATCAAAAGGATACAACATACTGCCATCAACCCAACAACTGACATCCATGTATTCAGCTCACTCATCCTTAGCAAAACTTTTAACAAATGATCTGTAAACATTAGCCTTACAGTAAAAACAATCTAAAAATCTGTGATACTCTACAGCTTTAAAATCAGCCTTCAGTCCTCTCAGAATGATATGAAACCATAGACATCAAATTTCGAGAACTACAAATCTGTCCATCACAGCTAACAAACATAATTGATATCACACAGAAAGAAAAAAATCACAGAGCAGAACATGCTCAACATTTGCTCTGTATAACTGCTGAAATTCAAAGCCTGCTCTGACAAACCTCCTTGCATACAACTGCTATAATTCAAAACCTGTAATCATATTGTAAGAACCAGTTGAACATCATCACAGCTCCTTTCAAAATATATTTAAAGTAATTTCCTATCCAATCTAAGATTAGGAATACCCAACCTATCGACCTTACAAATACCATATAAGGTTTTATCAATCTCATGTCTTAGCATCACCCTCTCACCTTCAGATTTAAAAGCCTGATTAGCCAAGTAATCTGCAGCTATATTTGCCTCTCTGAACACATGGGAATAAACCACACCATATTTCCTTATCAACATTCTGATTTTTAGATCAGTCTTTCTATGCTCCCAACCGACTGTAGATGCTTGCAATATTTTCAAAGCCACCATAGAATCCGATTCTAGCCAAAGAGGCAAGCAATTTTGATCAACACATATCTCTAATCCAAATAATATTGCCATTAGTTCAACTTTAACATTGGAAATAACTCCTAGCGTACCATATTTTGCTATACGGAACTGTCCTATATGATCTCTAACAATTATTCCATATGATGATTCACCTGGGTTATCTCTTGAGCATCCATCCATATTTAATTTGAAATAACCAGCATTCGGCCTCTTCCATTTCACCACTGTAATGGTATTTCTAATTTTTATCTTACTGGACAGCCCCCACTCCTTTGCAATCCTGGAGAAACCCTTCCAATGCTTACATTTAATGATTCCTACAGCATCCCCTAACACAAGATAATGAAATATCTGGTTCTTTATTTTCTGCGCATCTTGTTGCAATCCTCTATGGTTAGCATTATTTCTAGCAACCCATACGAACCATAGGATGAGAAAAGGAATAATCTCCCAAATGTGTCCACCATGTGACCATTCTACACCTATTCTCCAAGCATCTAAAGATGCCCCACACACACCAAATATTCCACTAAAATAAGACCAAACCTCTCTAGCCACCGGACCCTCAAAAAATAGATGATTCCGAGACTCTGTAGAAGCACAACAATAACATTTAGAGGCTAATTATATCCCTCTATGTTGTAAGATAGTATCAACTGGTAGCCTTTGCTTCAAAAATCTCCATGCAAAAATTGCAATATTAGGTTTAAGCAAACCACTCCAAAGTGCAGCAAATAAAGATACCTCTGATTGTGTCTGCCTCACATTGTGCCATGCCGTTTTCAAAGAAAAATTACCATCCACGGATGGCTTCCATATAATTTGATCAGATTCCTCCAGTTTTGCAGTAACCTCAGCCAATTCAGCAACAAAAGTGTTTGGTATCAGACTCCCAATACTATCCATCTTTCAATAATTGCCATCCATCAATTCCAAAACCCTTATTTCAGTATTTCCCACCATAGCACAAGATTGAAATAAAGGACCACTATCAAGCCAACAATCATACCAAAATTTTATCTTCCCTTCACCCAAAATCCAGCCTATATTAGGCTCTGCTAAACTGCGGACTTTGATTAACCTGTGCCACACATGTGAAGCATTGTTTTTCAAAGAAACAATAATTGGATGAGAAGAACGACAATACATCCTTGTAAGAAAAATTGCCCATGGTGTAGTTTGCTCTCTAAATCGAAATCATAGTTTAACTGCCATTACCAAACTAAAATCAGTAAGCTTTTTAACTCCTAAACCCCCTTCTAATTTCGACTTACAGATATCAGACCAGGCCACCCAATGGAATTTCCTTTTGTTGTCCGTAGAACCCCAAAAAAATCTTGCAAACATCATCTCCAGCTTGTGTAAAATTGATAACGGGGGAAGGAGCACTTGCAACAAATAAAGAGGCATGGAAGCTAAAACACTCTGTATTAATAAAAGACGACCACCATGTGAGAGGCATGATATATTCCAACCAATCAATTTCTTCCTTATCTTCTCTAGGATTGGTTGAAAATATAGAGTCTTTCTGTGTCCAGAAAAAATAGGGATGCCCAAATAAGTCGCCAAGAACCCTCCATAAAACCTGTAACAGCTGAAATTAAACCTTTACGTGTAGCCGGTATGCTTTTTGCAAAAAATAACAAACTTTTACCAGCATTTGCAAGCTGACCCGATTGAGCCTCATATGTATCCAGAAAAACCTTTAACTTTTTTACACAATCAATTGAACCATTTAAAAAAATTATAATATCATCAGCATAAGCTAAATGAGACAATTTCATATCACAACCCGTGGCAAAAAATAGCTTAGGATTATTAACAAAGAAATTCTCCAAACCCCTCGAAAAGAATTCTGAAGCAATGATAAACAGAAATGGGGATAAAGGGTCACCTTGTCTTAAGCCTCTTGTTGCCTGAAAAAACCCCTCAAGACAACCATTGATGCGAACTGAAAACCAGCAGAAACTTATGCATCTCCTAATCAAGTCTATAAAGAGCTGGAAAATCCAAAAGCAGCCATGATCCTGAATAATAAGCTCCATTGAACCCTATCAAAAGCCTTAGCCATATCAAGTTTCATGATCAAATTCCCCCCTCTGACATGAAAATTTATCTTATGAGTAAGCTCCTGGGCTAAAAGAATATTGTCTGAAATTAATCTATTCTCCACAAAGCCACTTTGAGCCAGAGATATAATCTTGCCCAATGAACTTGTCAATCTATTTGCCAGCAATTTTGAGATTATCTTATAAGAGACATTGCATAGGCTAATTGGCCGAAAATCTTGCCATTTTTGAGCACCCTCTTTTTTTGGAATCAATACAATTGTCATAGCAGTCATACCTTTTGGCAAGAAACCACCTCTTAAGAAATCCACCACAACCTGATATACATCTTCTTTAATGATGTCCCAGCAATAAACATAAAAAGCAATAGAGAAACCATCTGGTCCAGCCGCACTGTTTAGATTCATTTCCATTATAACCTATTTTACTTCATCCATGGTTGGTTGAGCTGATAAAAATACATTTTCCTCTTCAGAAATAAGCGCAGGAATATGACTCAAATCTGCCTCCATGTGATCAGATCTGTCCCCAGTTAAAATTTGCTCAAAATATTTAGAACCCGATGCTCTAATTTGCTCCGGCTGCTCCAAACATTCTCCTTCATCCCATATGCGGAAAATTCTATTAGAAATACGCCTCATTTGAACCTTGTCATGAAAAAATCCGGTATTCTTATCCCCTTCAGCCATCCATTTAACCGCAGCCCTCTGCCTCCAAAAATCCTCCTCCATTTGTAACGTCTTGAAGAGTTGAGCTTGATTTTTATTTCTGGAAATTCTATTTTCCTCAGTAGGCTCTAAATCATATTGCTTCTCTACCATTGCAAACTGATGTTCAACCTTTTTTAACATTGTTTTGGATGTTCCCGAACACTTCCTTGTTCCACCATTTCAAATGATTTTTTAGCCTTTTCAATTTAAGATGCAAATTTAGCAAACCCTTTACAGAGCTAGGCAAATTCCAATTCAACCTCACCGTTTGCATGAAACCATGATGTCTTAGCCACATGTTTTGAAATCTGATCGAAGCTACTGCCTTCTCCAGTTTAGGAAAAGAAACCAATAACGGGTAGTGATTAGAAGCTGCCCGACTTAAATGTTCAACCCTAATTGTAAAACTGTTTCCTTGCCAAGATGGAGAGATCAAAATCCTATCTAGTCGCTTCCAGATTCTATTATTTGTCCATGTAAAGCAGTCTCCCACATACCCAGCATCAATTAAATCAGTAAGCATTATAAAATCATATAAATCTTTCATAGCTCCTGATCTTGTCCCAATTCCTTCAGAATGTTCTGAAACATTAGCAATAGCATTGAAATCACCACCAACCAGCCAAAATTTCTCTTCATTCGGCTTTAATTGTACCAACTGACCCCAAAGTTCATATCTATCAGCTCTTGTACATTTAGCATATACAATTGTAACCATCAACTCTATTGGAAACATGTTAGATTTCAAACATATATGCAAAAATTGCTCATGATTTATCAGAACAGAACATTCTATATTATCATCATATATAAACCAAATTTTCCCAGAGCAATTAGAGATAGCTGAAGACATACCCAATCTACGCGTAATAAAAGGGGTATCCAATTCAATAAAGGGCTCTAAAATGCCCAAAAAATTCAAATGAAAATTATTCTTCAAAAAATGTAATCTTTTAATTGAAGCAGGATTACCTATACCTCTAATATTCCATATAATGTCTGACATCATAACATAGATGTATAGGAAATCCTTTTTGCTTGAGATTGACTTCTAGTGACACGATAAGATGTGCCAGGAGAAGAATTCTTATTGTTGTCCTTCATTTGAACCCCAATCTGTGAAGACCTTTTAGGAGGAGCCATAGGAAGAGAGGAAACCCTTCTCAAATGCCCCCCTTCACCTCCATCAGTATCATACTCCTCTATAAATGACTTAGACACCTCATTTTCTTCTGGATCCGTTTGAAATGCAAGTGAAGAGGAAAACCCCCATTGTTCTGATACACCCTGAGCTCTGACACCCACTTGGGTTCTGACACCATCATCCCCCACTGTAAGCAATGTCTGATCAGCTTGAATATTTTGTGTATCACCTAGAACAGTTGATGAATTTATGTTTTTTCCCATTGTATCAACTATACCTGAAGCACTTAAAATCTCCTGATTTCCTTTGTCTTCAACAATTTTAGATTGTTTGTTTGAAACATGGGATCCCTCAATCAATGTGTTTTTGTTAAATCCGACACGTTCGACCAGGTCCCGGTAATGTCTGGAGGATTACCGGATAGGTTTCGGGGCTTCCGAGTCCTTGGACACAAATTTAGGGATCAAAAGTTAATAAGACAAACAGTTGCAAGGACTAAAATGTAAGTAAGTTTAAAACTAGGGGTGATCTTGCGATTAGGCTGAAAGCTGCTGGACTAAAATGCAAAATGACCCACTTAAAAGAGCCGGTTAGGGCTTAGGGTGGCCACCACACTGCACCTCGCTGTTTCCTGCCGCAAACTAGATGCCAGCGACCTCCTCTTCCGGTCGAGAGCCGGGGACGCCGCCCCTTCCTTCTTCATCGTCTACCTCTTCTCTCTTCCTCTCTTTCTCTCCAGCTGGTCGCACACCCTAACCCATTGCGTTGCACGATCGGGGTTGTGTTTCCGTCACCGTGCCCTAATCGGAAGCTGCTGTACTTGTCTACTCGAGCTTGTTCTTGAGGTTCCGGTGAGTTGGGAATTTGCAGTAGCTTGAGATCTTGGATCTAGGGCTAGGCAAGGCCTCAGATCCTGTTCTTGCTGGATTCGGCAGAAAGCTCCGGCGGGATGCGACCTGGCGCTTGAGGTAGGGATGAAATCAATGTGCATTTTGATTAATCTGTCCTGTTACTGGAGTAGAAGAGGTAGTATGTTGATTTAATGGATGAATTGTGTTGCAGCTTCGAATTTGAGGGTGTTTGGTAGGGATTTGAATTCTGTGGCAAATTGCCTTCTGGGATTTGGCTGCGGTGGCCGTGGGATTTGTTCTTCCTCAACTCTGGTTGCTGTGAAGGCTGTGAATTGAGGTAAGGCCTTTGATTGATCTGGATCATGATGTGGATGATCTATTTGAATCAAGGTATACGAGTAATTACAAGATAAATTGTTGTAATTGATTTCAACACTGGATTGGGATTTAGAACTGTGATGTGGAACGCCCTATGCTAGGTTTTGGGGAATAAGTTTGAATCTGTAATTACAATAGCTCAGTTTGGTTGTGGCTATATTGGATTAGAGCTAATGGCAGGTTTAGTATGGAAATTGGTATTACACTAACTTTAGCCGCGTTGGATTTGGGGTTTAGGATTTAAACCTAAAGTAACACCTAAACCTAAATCTTAATTACATGGGGTAATTAGGAACCTTCCATTTAATTAAAGGGAATTAAATGAAAAGGGATGGATTAGGTTATCCCTAAAACGGATTAGGGATTAATTAGCTAGTTGTTATTTGTGTAATGGCTAATTAATTATATCCTTGATACAGGAGCTTGATTGGATTTATTGCTGTTTATATTGGCGGGTGGTTCTATCGCGTTTGATACGGATTTCCACTCCTGGAGGCGGGTACCCTTTGACTTATCTATCTTGATATTGTCATTTTGTTATGCATAGAATGTTATAGATAGCAGTAAGATTTTACGCTATCCCTGGTTATTATGTCTGTTCTGGATATTGTTGTTTATCCCTGTTTATTATGCCAGTTCTGGATACTTGTTGTTCATCCCTGAGTTATTATGTTGTTAGTTCCATACAGTCTCAGGTATTGCCATATCCATTTGTATGCTAGAGATCGTGGTATTGCCTCCTGCATTTGACCTTGAGGGATTGGTAGTTTTCCGGTCAGTATACCTTGTAGGTTACCTGTATTTCCTGTTATAAGATTTCAGACTGAGACTTAGTATACTGAGGACTTGGGAGGGAGGTATGTGTATCTATCATACACCATCCTTGCACTGTTGCATGCCGGCGATCAGCGACTCCCTTGTGGTTGAGCCTAATCGTCTTCCGGTACATGACATGCACACACGGCCACTCATGGGTTAGTGGATACCGTAGATGTGTGCATTTGCCCTGTATTGCTCCGTTCGGCCACTATTTGGAGGGTGAGCGTGGGCGTGGTAGCAGCCAGGCATCCCTTCTCGTACTGAGCCACGAGGAGATGAGAGCTTGACTCCCCCATTGCTTGGGGTCGGAGCGGAGTCTCCACCAGCATCCTGTCCACCCGGTCACTCAGGAGCAGTGATGGCAGAGTGTACAGTTGTCAGAGCCCTACTCGTTCAGACGTCCCTATGACAGGTGTACGATGATTCTGTCTGGTGTCAGGGGTGACATATGTCATTGCACCATGTGCATATTTTGCATCGTGCATTGTTTGCTGCACTTGATTCTTGCACTTGTTTGACATTGCATATTCTGGAGACTTGTTATCTGAGCTTATATGTCTATTGGTTTTCCTTTGGTATTTCTTACCCTCTATACAGGTTAGATGGATTCAGGTATGTATCTACTTCGGTATGTTCAGTACTAGTCTTTCCCTACTGTTGCTATGAGACTGTAGTAGCTGAACTCTTATTGTTAGTATAACCTCCTATGCATATCTGTGGGTATTCGCTGAGTTATGGACTCACCCCGTTGCCATATATGTCTATTTCAGGTTGATGTCTGCGAGGAGATCCCGAGCCGCCAGTCCCCAGCTCCAGAGGAGCTCTTTTTGGTTTTGGCTTTCCGTTGTTTCATTTATGGACCCTGTAGTATTTACTATGCTTCCGCTATTATGTTTTAAACATGTATGCACGTTTTATTTGATGGGATTGTACTTTTGAGTCCTATGTTGGACTTCGTTTGATTTTGGTTTTGTTCCTGCCCCCTGGAAGCTCAGGTGAGTTCGGATTTGGTCTTTCGATAGTTAAAATCATATAACTGTTGTTCTGCATATATCTGAGGCCTGAGGCCCTTTAAACTGCGTGGTTGTGTTATATTATCTATGTGTATGTGTAATTGTCCGCCGGACAGGGGAGGTGCTGTCCGATTTTCTATTGGATCAGCGGCTCCTGGGTCTCGGGGCGTGACAGTTTTTATCTAAAGAATGTTCAAAATGAACCTTCTGCTGCAACAATACCTTCGGATGTGAAGTCTGCACTATTCTGTTGCTTATGTTTTGATCAGTCTGTTTTCCTTTCTGCACCTCCTGATCTATATTTGACTCTGAGCTAACCACTGACTTTCTTTTAACAAAGCTTCTACCAGAAATCCCCAAATCACTTTTGCTCCCTATCAGAAACCAAATTCCTCTGATCCTGCCTTTCCTTTTCCCCAAACTGATCTCTAAATTCAGATCTGTCCTCAATCTCAATTCCATCTCTGTCTTCATTCCTTTTATCCACAAAAGAATTTTTTGTCACATTCAGAATTTCTTTATCCTCATCACCACAATCTTTGTCCTCTTCAACACAATTATCTAAAACATGAAACTGATTTCCTTGCATAACCTCCTTCTGTTTTACTGAACCTTGTTGAACCCAAGTGTCTACTCTGCCATCTGAAAGAGATTCCCCAGAGACCTTCCCTATTCCATCCATATTCTTTGCATTCAATCTTTCACACAAGTCTTCACCAGGAGCTATAATTTCAGCTCTTTTTCTTTTCCAATCAGGCTTCGACTGGTTTCCAATAACATAGCATTCATCCACTGAATGCCCCAAATGAAGCCAATGCTCACAATATTTAGGTTGTTTCTCAAAAATAACTTTCTGTAATCTTTTTTCCTCTCCTATACCTATCCAAAAGTCTTCCACCTTTGGTTTTAACAAGTCGATTTCCACACAAACTCTCGCCATATACAACCTGGATCCATTTGCTGTTGCTTCATCAATCTTAATAGGCTTACCTATAATCCGAGCAGCCGAGAAAAGGCTATTTTTATTAAACATATGAATGGGAAAATCAGGGAATTGCACCCAAACTGGAAAAACAAAAGATTCTGCGCCATATGAGAAATGTGGAGACCATTTAAGAATGCGCAAAGGAACACCTCCAATGTACCAAATACCTCTCGACCAAACCCGTGTCATATCCTCATTAGATGTAAGATACAAGAAAATGTGTCCAGATCGAAGAAAACGGATGTTATAAAAGATGGACAATCCTAGGGTTTTAAAAGCTTGTATGATAACCGAAGAAATAGGTCTTTTACCCGAAAATTTGCCAATAAGCGAAAATTATAGGGATCAGCCATTAAAGACACTTCCTCCTCAGTATAGAATATACCTAGCTTGCTATTGTAAATCTCAGTCTCCTTGAAAGCTTCTCCAATCTCATCGAAACCCGTTTTTGTAGCCCGCGACGAACTTGGTCTCAGAATCGCCGCATATGAGATTGGGAGCTCAGACGTTGATTGCGTCCCTTGATGAATCATCGGATCCTCCATGGGCTTAGTAGAGATAGTAGGAAGGGGAGGGAACAGCTTAGGGTCAGGCGCCGACGCCCTATTGACGCTGGCGGCCATCGCCGCGGAAGAGAAAAAAAAATGCGCGATCGCGCTTCACCCAGATCGCCTTTGAAACGCTAGTCAACTCTAGTCAAGACTTTTCGGGCAAAAAATTTTCCATATTAATTGCATACTAATATATCTCTTTGCATAATTATAATATTACAACATCCAAATTTTCATGGAAGACTGCCACTACACAAATCATAAAAACTGATATGGTAGAAGGAGGGGTTAGGTATGTTTTTATACCTATTAACACAAGTTATGCACACATTAACTTGTTGTCTATTAACACAAAAGCAATAACTTTCAATCATTACAACTCTATTGAACATAATGGTAAATCATTGTTAGATTTTGAAGCATCGGAGAGAATATTAAATTCCTATTTGTGTTAGTATTGCAGTATAAATTACAATTTATATTAGTTGTTCCATTTAATTCTTATACATATCAGAATTAAATGAATTTTCTCATAACAAAATTGCTTCTATTCATCCTGGTTTAGAATATCACCATCCTTTCGACAAATGAGTTTGTGTTGCAGTTAATTATCCACAACAAAAAGCCAGATAAGTATAAGAGAGTAAGTGTGAATATGTATATTATGGCTTCTTTGTGATGCAATACATTAGATTTCTGCTATATGATCTGAAGTTGGGCTTTAAACAAGCAGACATAAAAAATTTAGAATAGATGTATCAACATCAATTTTGAGAGATAAGTTCTCAATATTTTCAATCTAATTATCCACTGTGCTATAAAATGAAAACATGGATAGGGATTGTAAAGTTAATATTGTGTGCTTATGTTATTTGTATATCTGTATTTTTGAAATATAACAGAGCAATGGTTTCATCAATCTTGTGTGATTTCTATATCATATTTGTAACAATCTTAGTAATTATCGCATCATAATAAATGTAATAAAATACTTGTGATATGGTTGATTTGGTGATAATAATGTTGTTAATCAAGTATTTTGTTGGATATGAAATGTTAATCAAATAATAATGTTGTCAAGATAAACAAAATACAATGTCATTGACATGGTGGTGTTGATATGCGAAGACTATGTTGGATCTCGGATGGCTAGAGAGGGGGGGGTGAATATAGTCAAAAACTTGGACTTTAAGCTTTTATCAAACTTCTGCACGTTAATCTTTAGTAGCACAGCGGAAGCACAATAAAACAGAGTATATGCAGAAATCTAAACCCTAAACTATGAGCAAACACATGAACGCTAACAAGAGGATTTACAAGGTTCGGGGATAACTTGCCCCTACTCCTTGGCGTGCCCTTAAGGTGGGTGATCCCTTAATCGTCGGCAGATCAAGCCCCGGTGAACACCGGATAGAAAGCAACCTCCTTCTCGGTAGAGTAACCTCTCCACAGCGTTTCAATCAAGGATATAGTTTAAGCACAATGAAACACAAGAAAGATCTTACTTAACACTTAGCAAAGACAAGAACACAGCAAGCTTCCTCCGAGCTTCACCCAGCTACGATCTCACGCAAGAACTCTTTCTCCGTGTCTTCTCGCTATTGAACTCAAAGCCTCTTGTTCCTTCCTCCAAGTGTTTAAGCAAGTGACGGTTGCTTCACTGATTTCAGATGCTTGTCAAGATGATGAAAACTTCAGAACACGCAAGCAAAGTGTGGAGAACACAAATGCGAAGCAAGAGCTCAAGCCAGAGATCACTCTTCAAACTTGCGATCCCATACCTTCCTCTGCTCTTCCTCGTTCCTTTTGTTTCTCCACTGAACCCAGGTGACGCCAACTCACTGTAGCCTCCAGCTGCTCACTTGCAACCACCAACCACCACCAAGCTCTTTTGGACTCCCTGAGCTTCCCTCAGACCAGCCCCAGACTGCAGCTCCAGCCAGCGCGAGCGCCCGTTGCAACCTGAGAAAGAAAACAGACAAACCTGCTCCAAGGAAAGCCTCCATTGACTTCTCCTTGAGTGTTTGAATTCTTCCCTGTCACCTGCAGCTTGATCAGAACATTAGAACAGCATATCAAACAGAAAATCAAGCATCAGAGATGAAGCGCAGAAAATCGAATACGTTCAGACGCGATCAGAGCATCTGACAGTGCATTTTGAATTAAAGTGATCGGTCACCGGAGAGATCAGAGGGTCTCCTGATCGGTCACCAGACCGATCATGCTGGGTTCAGACCGATCAGGCTTCGTCCTGATCGGTCCCCAACGCTCAATCAGAAATCACGATTTCTTTGGGATTCTCCTCGACCGATCACCAGACCGATCCGAGGTTGTGGATCGATCACCAGACTGATCCACCTCTTTGCCGGGCGATTTTTGAGTTTCGCACTCCAAACCTCCTGATCGGTCACCGGACCGATCAGGGAGCCTCCTGATCGGTCACCAGACCGATCAGGTCATGACCAGTCCGTTCAGGATCCGTCCCGATCGATTATAGTGAGAAACTCGCGACCCTGGATCGTTCTCCAGAACGATCTGCATAGTGATCCAGATCGGTCACCAGACCGATCAGGAGAAGATCAGTGGGGGAACTCAACTCACTGAGTGCTTCTTGATTGGTCACCAGACCAATCAGAAACAAAGCAGTGAGGAAGTTGACTGCTCCCTGATCGGTCACCGGACCGATCAGGAGCCCCACAGTAGGTTCCCAACCTCATTGTGTGCTCCCTGATCGGTCACTAGACCGATCAGTCATTGCTGGATCGGTCACCGGACTGATCAATGAATGAGCAGCGTGCCAACTTCCCTGATCGGTCACCAGACCGATCCAGGGACTCAAACCTAGCCCTCCAAGCTAGGATTTCATCCACCTTAGCTCTCCAAGCTAAGAATTTTTCACCTAACCCTCCAAGTTGGGAATTTGCACCTAACCCTCCAAGTTAGGACTTTTCACCTAGCCCTCCAAGCTAGGACTTTTCACCCAACCCTTCTGAATTAGGACTTTTCCAGACCTAGCCCTCCAAGCTAGGACCTGACCCTCCAAGCCAGGACTTTTTCACCTAACCCTCCAAGTTGGGAATTTGCACCTAACCCTCCAAGTTAGGACTTTTCACCTAGCCCTCCATGCTAGAACTTTTCACCCAACCCTTCCGAATTAGGACTTTTCAACACCTAGCCCTCCAAGCTAGGATTTTTCACACCTGACCCTCCAGGTTAGGATTTTCCAACACCTAACCCTCCAAGCTAGGATTTTCCATAACCTGCCTGATCCCCGATCAGGACTTAACCATAATCATAATCGTCACCTAAACTAAAATCGATGTCAACACCAAAACAACAATCAGGGTTAGACTGCATCAACAATCTCCCCTTTTTTGTTGTTTGACAACCCGATTTTAAGTTTAGGGATACTCAATCAATTTTCTCAAATTCAGAATCATAGGGGAATCATGATCATCCCCCTACCACATAATCATCCTAAACTTAACCAACCACACTCTCCCCCTTTGTCGAACACCAAAAAGGGTCTAGAGGGGCTATTAAGTTTAAACATACACCCCCTCTACCCTAGGGTTACCCCAAATCAACAAAGATATGATTGATTTTTGAAACACATATGAACACATATGGCAAAAACAGAGCATGTCAAAACAAGCATATGTATCATATGAGCATGGCATCAAAAGCATCAACATAGCAAAATAGAATGAGGCATACAAGCAGATAGTAATCATGTGAACACATATAAGCCAACATCCTAAACAAGATAAGGAAAATATAAAATACAAGCAAAATATCAGATGCATCATATCGCATCACAGTCAGGACACCACAAAAGCACTGAGCACAATCAAATATGACACACATCATAACAATCAATGTCATCAATTCCCCGCGTGGTCATCGTCTGAAGAATCGGCAATATATATAACATCCCCTGGTGGAGGGCTGCTGGGGGACACATCACCAGGAAACGTATGATGATACCACTCCTCATAGCATATGTCCTATCGTTAGCTGATCTCAGAGACATCAGATGCGAGAGCGTTGAGTCGGCGATCGAAAGACTGAAATTCAGAGCTGACCTCCTGGTGCCAGAGCTCGGAAGTATGTAGCTCGCGCTGCATCAACTGCTCTAACTGCCAGCGTAAATCAGAAGCCCACTCATCATAATCCTCAGCATCAGTGGGCGGCTCCCGATCAGGGACTGCTCCTGGTACCTCCCCCACTCATCTTCGATTCTTCCATCTTAGCCCCTGCGGCCAGACAACAATGCCGGACTGAGCGAGCATGCGACGATCCAGACGGCAGTCCTATCGAACCATGGGCACAATGCGGCCCTGTGAAACATCGATACCTACGGACTGCAGCCAAGCAGTAATGATGTGGCCAAACGGCATGTAGACTATCTGGCCATACATCTGACTGTGGACAATGATGGAGAAATAGACTGAAGCCACTGGGTCAAAGTCTAACTTCTGATGCATCCCGTAGAGCATCAAGCAGTGGAACGGGTGAATCTCATCTAGATATTTCGAAGTAGTCGGGAGGAGACAATTCATGATGATCTTAAACAAAACATAATCAATAGGGGAAAGGCGAAGAGCAGGAAATGTGGAAAAATCACGGGTGCGCTCACCGGAACCCTTTGGCCTGGGATGACCTAGAAAATACTCGTAGATGGAATCAGGAGTGGCTCCACCAAAGGGAACCGGAAAAGGATCAGGAAGATAAGGGTAGAGAGAAAAATCATTTTCTGACCGGTGACAGCCAAGAAAATCAGTGAAAATAGATCGATTAAAATCAAGGTCTACACTAGCAACACGGGTCTTCCACCCCGTACCCTCCCCACTGACCATGTTGTTATAGAATTTAGAGACCAAATCAAGGTTGATTGGCCTCTCAAGGTTCAGAATGGATTGAAGATTATAATGTTCAATAATTTGCTGAACTGTTGGACAATGCTCGTAGATAAAGTTTGATCCACAGTCGACATGGCATCAGTTTGAAGTTGTGCCATAGAAAATTAGAGCATAATGAATGTTTTGAAACCTAGTATGTGGAGGTGGAGGAGATCCGAAGGAGGTGTAGATGATGAAGGCATTTGCCCTTTGAGCTGCCCTCTATGGTTCTTTCCTTTAGATGATTTTCTAAGGATGGAATTGATCATGTAAAATTTGATCACGAAAGAATCATGACACAAGATTAAAGGATCAAAAACAATACAAGAATTGGTCATGGTATAGGGTAATCAAGTGAGCGAGATTGAGTTGACCACATGTATTTAATCAAAAACCCAAGATTTGATCACAGGAGAAAAATCAAGTAAGCATAAGGTAGAATTGATCAAAGGTAGGACATGGCAAAAATGGGTCACGGCCAAAACAGGAGGTCACGCACAACATAAGAACACCAAAAGAAAGACCATAATTAGCCAAATCATACACTAAGAACTGATCTGCAAGGGAAACTAAATCAAAAACTCACTTTGGTGCCATTGATGGTGATCTGAGAGATTTTGAAGGCTGGAAGGAGAGCTCGCGCAGAAGAAGCTCTTGGCGCAAGACAGAAACGCAGAACCTTGAGCAAGTAGAGAACTTGCCGAGAACAAAGAAGAGCTCGTAGAGATCTTCGCAGAACTCGCACACCAAAGGAGAGGGAGACGCAGGAAAGACTCACCCAGGAAAAGATGCGCAAGGAAGTTTTCGGCGCTAGGGTTCGGCAATGAGGGGGTTTGGAAGATTAATCGTTGGTGGATCGGTCCACCAACCAGACTTTAATGTGATTGAACGGATCACCGTTCGATCTGAGAGATCCTAGACCGATCAGGCTTCTTCCTGATCGGACTGGCCTGGTCCTGATCGGTCGGGTGAGCGATCAGGCAGGCTCCTGATCGATCGGCCGATCGATCAGGAAGCGATCAGTAAGGTCGGATGATATTTGGGAAGCCCCCTGATCGGTCTGTGGACCGATCCTGACAGGGTGCCAGATCAGTCCGGGGACCGATCCAGGCTAGCACAAAATGGTTGAAAAAAAATCAACAAAGTCTCGGCCGAGCCTTCTGATCGGTCTGTGGACCGATCAATGCAAGAGGGAGCCAGACCGGTCCGGGGACCGATCGGCCCTACTCCTGATCGGTCCAGTGACCGATCAGGGTTCCTGATACTGCCTGATATGTGCTGAAACTTTCAGTTTCAGAGTTTGACACGATTTCTGAAAGGATTTGATTAAAGAAATCAATCTCGGAAGCAATCCCTTGACTATAATTGATCCTTAAACAAGAATCAAAGGCCCTTATAGGTTCAACAATCACTTTGCTCCACCCAAGTGGAGTCAAAACCCAATCAACAATCATTTAAGCAATTTCAACCAAGTTTGTATCAAAATCAAGGTTCCAATCAAATTTCCTTGATTGGAATGTCCATGTATGATCATGGAGCCAAATACACATATGTTATGCATTGGTTTTCCCCATACTTGGTCACCGAAGTGATTTTTATCTCGTCAACTCAATTTCTCAAGGGATGCATTGACATTTTGAGAGATTGAGTTGATCCTAACATCTCATCCCATATCTAGCAAACACAAACATTTTGGTAAACCTTATGGTTTCTGTGAGATGTTCCCAAAGTTACCCAATTATTTCCCAACAATTTCGAAATAATCATGAAGGGTTTTGAATGCATTTTGAAAATTATGAAGCGCGACACATTCCCAACTCCCTTCTTAAGAACTAAATTCATTTCGGGGAGTGGTTTAGTGAAAATGTCAGCTAGGTTTGACTTGGACTCTACATGTGAGAGTACAATATCTCCCCTAGCTACATGATCCTAATGAAGTGGTGAAGCACTTCAATATGTTTGGTCCTAGAATGATGGACTGGATTCTTGGTTAGGTTAATTGTGCTAATGTTATCACATAACACTTGGACACCTCTATAACTCAATCCATAGTTCTTTAAAGTATGTATCATCCACAACAATTGCGATACGCTCTCTCCCATGGCGATATATTCTGCCTCGGTCGTGGAGAGAGCAACACAATGTTGCTTCCGACTTGACCAACTAACTAAAGATGATCCTAGAAATTGGCAACCCCCACTAGTACTTTTCCGATCCAACTTACATCCAGCGTAGTCGGAATTGGTATAGCCAATTAAATCAAAAGATTCGGTACGGGGGTACCATAGACCGACTCTGATTGTGCCTTTGAGATATCTCAAAATTCGCTTAACAGCGATTAGGTGAGATTCCTTGGCACAAACTTGATACCTTGCGCACATACCCACAGCGAAAAGAATATCAGGTCGACTAGCTATGAGGTATAACAAACTACCTATCATGCACCGATATTGAGTCAAATCAACGGGTTTACCACTCTCATCGTTATCTAATCTCGTGTTTGTAGCCATGGGAGTGGTCACCTCTTTCGAATCACTCATATTGAATTTTTGAAGCATCTCTTGAGTATATTTCGATTGGTGTACATGGATCCCATCTCGGGTTTGTTTGATTTCAAGTCCAAGGAAGAAGGTCAACTCTCCCACTAGACTCATTTCAAATTCACTCTTCATGTGTCCAATGAATTCATTTAAATAACCCTTGTTATTTGAGGCACAAATTATGTCATCGACATATACTTGGGCCATAAAAATATTGTCACCATCTCTTCGAAGAAATAGTGTAGGGTCTATTTGGCCTCTTACAAAGCATTTCTCAATTAGAAATGTCGACAACCGCTTATACCAAGCTCGGGGTACTTGTTTAAGACCATAAAGTGCCTTTTTGAGCTTGAACACGTGGTTTGGAAATTTGATACTCTCAAACCCCAGAGGTTGTTCGACATAGACCTCTTCTCTAATTAAACCATTCAGAAAGGCCGATTTGACATCCATTTGATTTAGCTTGAAGCCACGATGTGCTGCAAATGCTAGCATCAATCGGATGGACTCTAATCGTGCCACGGGAGCATAGGTCTCATCATAATCAAGGCCTTCAACTTGACTGTAGCCCTTGGCTACCAAGCGTGCCTTGTTTCTAATGATTTCTTCCTTATGGTTCAATTTATTTTTGAAGACCCATTTAGTTCCAATGATGGTGGTCTTCTTAGGTCTAGGGACTAAGTCCCAAACTTGACTTCTTTCGAATTGACCTAGTTCATCTTGCATTGCAATGATCCAATCGGGATCATTTAATGCTTCATCAATTTTTCTAGGTTCAATTTCGAAAATTAAAGCAACTTCATTAGCCTCATTCCTAAAGAATGATCTAGTTCTAACCCCATGATGGATGTCTCCAATAATTTGGTCTTGGGGATGACTAGAGGCTAATCTAGTTTGCCTAGGTGTTGGTGGTGCGTCTTGAATGGGTTCACTAGACATAAGCTCAGCCTCAGGATCCGACTGATTTATGGATTGTCTAGGCTCACCGTCATCGGATTCATCACCATCAACAACATTTAGACTCTTATTCAAACTTAGTCTCCTAAGTTCGAATTGGACTTCATCTTCTGGTTGACCATTGACTTTCGGAATTTCTTCAAAGACAACATCAGAAGACTCTTCAACTAATCTAGATTTCTTGTTGTAGACTCGATAGGCTTTGCTAACTTGGGAATACCCGACTAGTATCCCTTCATCAACCTTTGCCGTGAACTTTCCAAGGTGATCCTTGGTATTTTGAATGAATACCTTACAACCAAAAACCCTAAGGTGTTTAACCGTAGGTGGTTTTCCAAACCAAAGTTCATGGGGAGTCTTTCCTAAAAACCTATGAATGAGGACTCGGTTTTGCACATAGCAAGCTGTATTTATAGCTTCAGCCCATAAGTAACTCGGTAGTGAGTACTCATTGAGCATGCTTCGTGCAGCCTTTTGTAGAACACGGTTCTTCCTCTCTACAACACCATTTTGTTGTGGTGTTCTAGGAGTGGAGAACTCATGTCTCTAACCTCTATCTTGACAAAATTTTAAAAACCGTTGATTTTGAAATTCACCTCCATAATCACTTCTAATTGTCTTAATTGTTGATGATTTCTTATTTTTAACCCTTCTACAAAAAAAAAAATAAATAAAAACGTCTAAGGTTTGGTCCATATATTTTAGAAAATAAGTCCATGTATATATAGTAAAATCATCAATAATAACAAAGTAATATCTACTTCCATTCAGTGATATGATAGTACTATAATCAAATAGATCCATGTGAAGCAAATCTAAAGTGGTAGATGTACTTACAACGCTTTTACCTTTATGTGCAGATTTTGTTTGCTTACCCATTTGACATGCATCACAAAGTTTGTCTTTTTCATACTTGATGCTTGGTAAGCCACGAACTAATCCCTTGTTGGCCAACTTCCGGATGTTCTTCATGTTCACATGTGCTAGCCTCCGGTACCAAAGGGTGGACTCTTCTTCTTTTGACATGAAACACTTAGCAAAATAATTAGTAGCACTTTTAAATGAAACTTGATAAATATTGTCTACTCTTGTTCCTACTAGTACCGTGTCCAAGGTGTCATGTTGTCTAACTAGACATTGACTTGGTTGAAAATCAATTGTGTAACCCGTGTCACACAATTGACTGACACTTAGGAGATTAAATGTCATTCCCTTGACTAGAAGGACATTTGAAATTCTAAGACATTCGGATATTTGAATGTCTCCTATTCCTATGACCTTAAGACTACCATTGTTACCAAATGAAACGTTACCTTTACTTTTCTTGTGAAGGGTAGTAAACAATGATCTATCCCCGGTCATGTGTTTGGAGCACCCACTATCAACGAACCAAGTTGATAGATGCTCCCCCTCAATCATAACCTACACAATTCGAAAAATAGAAGTCTTAGGTACCCAAACCTTGGGACCTAAAGCACCTACTAAAAAAGTCTTAGGCACCCATGCCTTGACAACTTTCTTTTGAACCTTGGGTATCCTAGATTGTCTCATATCAGTCCTAGACATCAAAGACACGAATGAAGGTTCTTTGGGTCGGTAACCAATACCGGCCCTATTGTAGACTGCCCTTTGGGCATTCAAAATCATGTTTAGGGTCTTAGAGCTAGTTGAGAACTTCTCAAGAATATTCTTGAGTCTCTCAACTTCACTCTTCAATGATTTGTTTTCTTCTTCTAGCAATTCATCATGCAAATCATCCACATCCTCAACCTTAGAAGATTTCAAGTTTTCAACCTCAAGTTTCAATGATTTAATCTCATCCTCTAACATCTCAACATGCAAGTCATCTATGTTATCATCCCTAGATGAAATCAATCGTTCAATTTCTAATTGCAATGACTTAACCTTATTTTTTGACTTCTTCAACATATTGGTTAAACATGCAATAGCTCTATAATATTTTTCTAGTTCGGGAGAGGTTACCTCTTCATCATTCGAGGATGATGAAGCCGCATTTGAGAAGTTGGAAGATTCATCACTGCTTTCTTCTCCAAGAGCCATAAGTGCCACATGCCTTGTGCTCTTCTCCTCCTCTTCATCGGATGAACTCGAGGATGACTCATCCCAAGTGGCCTTCAAGGCCTTCTTCTTTTTCTTTGATTTCTCCTCTCTCTTTTTGGATTTCTCCTCCTTTTTCTTTAGCTTTGGGCATTCACTCTTGAAGTGCCCTTTCCTACCACACTCAAAACAAGAAACATTAGTCTTATCAACTTTAACTTCACTAGTGTTACCTTTACCCTTGAAGCGTCGACCCCTTCTTATCATTCTTCTCACAAAATTCGCCATCTCGGAGGAGGAAGAGCCGCTGCCATCTTCCTCGGAATCGAACTTGGATTCGGAAGAGGATGAAAATGAAGAGACTTCCTTCTCCTTCTTCTTCTTGTTGGATCGGTCCCCTGTAACTAAGGCAATCCCCTTCTCCTTGGGGCCTTTGTTAGCCATTTCATGCAATTCCATTTCACAAAACAAATCATCTAACTTAACAATTGATAAATCCTTGGAAACTTTGTAGGCATCCACCATGGATGACCACAAAGCATTCCTTGGAAATGCTTTTAGCACATACCTCACAAGGTCGCGATTCTCGACCTTTTCATCAATCGAATGAAGTCCATTGAGGACTTCCTTGAACCGGCTATGTAACTCACTTACGGTTTCATTCTCCTTCATGGAGAGATTTTGAAGTTGATTGAGGAACAAGTCCCTCTTGGCAATTCTTGAATCTTGGGTGCCCTCGTGGAGTTCGATGAGCTTGTTCCGCAAGTCTTTTGCACTTGTGAATGGACCAACCTTGATGAGTTGGTCTTTGTTCATGCCGCATTGTAGAGTGACAAGCGCCTTCACGTCGGCTTCGCTCTTTCGAGTTTGTTTGGCTGTCCACCACCACGATTCAAGTTCTTTGCCTTCATCATCCTTTGGAGGGGTGAAGCCCTCCTTCACAGCGAACCATGTGTTGATGTCCCTCTTAAGATAGTACTCCATCTTTGATCTCCAATATTGAAAGTCAGCGCCATCAAAGAAGGGAGGTCGGGTGGTGGAGAAACCTTCTCTCAAAGCCATGGATGATAGCTCTCATTTGTTAATCCGCAAAAACAGAGCCCCAAGCTCTGATACCACTTGTTGGATCTCGGATGGCTAGAGAGGGAGGGGGTGAATATAGCCAAAAACATGGACTTTAAGCTTTTATCAAACTTCTGCACGTTAATCGTTAGTAGCATAGCGGAAGCACAATAAAACAGAGTATATGCAGAAATCTAAACCCTAAACTATGAGCAAACAATAGAACGCTAACAAGAGGATTTACAAGGTTCGGGGATAACTTGCTCCTACTCCTTGGCGTGCCCTTAGGGTGGGCGATCCCTTGATCGTCGACAGATCAAGCCCCGGTGAACACCGGATAGAAAGCAACCTCCTTCTCGGTGGAGTAACCTCTCCATAGCGTTTCAATCAAGGATATAGTTTAAGCACAATGAAACATAAGAAAGATCTTACTTAGCACTTAGCAAAGACAAGAACACAGCAAGCTTCCTCCGAGCTTCACCCAGCGACGATCTCACGCAAGAACCCTTTCTCTGTGTCTTCTCGCTGTTGAACTCAAAGCCTCTTGTTCCTTCCTCCAAGTGCTCAAGCAAGTGACGGTTGCTTCACTGATTTCATATGCTTGCTCAAGATGATAAAAACTTCAGAACACGCAAGCAAAGTGTGGAGAACACAAATGTGCAGCAAGAGCTCAAGCCAGAGATCACTCTTCAAACTTGCGATCCCATACCTTCCTCGGCTCTTCCCCGTTCCTTTTGTTTCTCCACTGAACCCAGGTGACGCTAACTCACTGCAGCCTCTAGCTGCTCATCTGTAACCACCAACCACCACTGAGCTCTTCTGGACTCCCTAAGCTTCCCTCAGACCAGCCCCAGACAGTAGCTCCAGCCAGCGCCAGCGCCCGTTGCAACCTGAGAAAGAAAACAGACAAACCTGCTCCAAGGAAAGCCTCCATTGACTTCTCCTTGAGTGTTTGAATTCTTCCCTGTCACCTGCAGCTTGATCAGAATATTAGAACAGCATATTAAATAGAAAATCAAGCATCAGAGATGAAGCACAGAAAATCAGATACGTTCAGATGCGATCAGAGTGTTTGACAGTGCATTTTGAATTAAAGTGATCGGTCACCGGAGAGATCAGAGGGTCTCCAGATCGGTCACCAGACCGATCAGGCTGGGTTCAGACCGATCAGGCTCCATCCTGATCGATCCCCAATGCTCAATCAGAAATCACAATTTCTTTGGGATTCTCCTGGACCGATCACCAGACCGATCCCAGGTTGTGGATCGATCACCAGACCGATCCACCCCTTTGCCGGGCGATTTATGAGTTCGTAGTCCAAACCTCCTGATCGGTCACCGGATCGATCAGGGAGCCTCCTGATCGGTAACCAGATCGATCAGGTCATGAGCAGTCTGTTCATGATCCGTCCCGATCGATCATAGTGAGAAACTCTCGACCCTAGATCGTTCTCCAGAACGATCTGCACAGTGATCCAGATCGGTCACCAGACCGATCAGGAGAAGATCAGCGGGGGAACTCAACTCACTGAGTGCTTCCTGATCGGTCACCAGACCGATCAGAAACAAAGCAGTGAGGAAGCTGACTGCTCCCTGATCGGTCACTGGACCGATCAGGAGCCAAGCAGCAAAGCAACAGCCTGCTCCCTGATCGGTCACCGGACCGATCTGGAACCGCACAGTAGGTTCCCAACCTCACTGTGTGCTCCTTGATCGGTCACAAGATCGATCAGTCTTTGCTGGATCGATCATCGGACCGATCCATGAAGGAGCAGCGTGCCAACTTCCCTGATCGGTCACCAGACCGAACCAGGGACTCAAACCTAGCCCTCCAAGCTAGGATTTCATCCACCTTTGCTCTCCAAGCTAAGGATTTTTCACCTAACCTTCTAAGTTGAGAATTTGCACCTAACCCTCCAAGTTAGAACTTTTCACCTAGCCCTCCAAGCTAGGAGTTTTCACCCAACCCTTCCAAATTAGGACTTTTCCTGACCTAGCCCTCCAAGCTAGGACCTGACCCTCCAAGCCAGGACTTTTTCACCTAACCCTCCAAGTTGGAAATTTGCACCTAACCCTTCAAGTTAGGACTTTTCACCTAGCCCTCCAAGCTAGGACTTTTCACCTAACCCTTCCGAATTAGGACTTTTCAACACCTAGCCCTCCAAGCTAGGATTTTTCACACCTAACCCTCCAGGTTAGGATTTTCTAACACCTAGCCCTCCAAGCTAGGATTTTCCATAACTTTCCTAATCCCCGATCAGGACTTAACCATAATCATAATCATCAACCTAAACTAAAATAGATGTCAACACCAAAACAACAATCAGGGTCAGACTGCATCAACAGACTAGACTAGAGTGGTGTTGCATGGTATTATAATACCATCACCAGGATCCGTGCCACTTGGCACACAACTATAAATTATCATAGGATACTCAGAACCATGACTTCACAACATCTCTATTTTCTTCACACTCATATCTTCCATATTATTGTATGTTTTTGAACATTGTGGTACTGGTATGAGAAATCTTACCTTGGTATTGGTTTTACTAGACCAGCACCAAGGTCTGTGCAACTTCGCACGTGTCCATAGCTTCTTGTGGAAGTCTCAAAATCATGGTTGGATGTCATATATACATTTTAGACACTCACCCCTTTCATCCCATGCTAGAATTTTAGAATTTCAAGCTCCTAGGTCAATCAATGAGTTTCAATCAAAAGCTATTGATGGACTTAAAGGACCCTGATTGAACTTATTCAAAATCTTGTGGGTTCAGATGGCTCATGGGAGACCAAAATGTCCTCATTTACTATTTATAGACCTTCTCAGTGTTTCCCAAAATGATTTGAATCTTTTATTACACTGTGGTGCTGGTTTGAGAATCAGATCAAACATGGTGCTAGTTTTGCAAGTCCAATACCAAGGCTCGTGCCACTTGGCATTCGACCAAAGCTTCTTGAGGGAGTTTCAGAGCTAGGGTTGGAGACATATATACATTCTAAACACTTTCCCATTCCATCCCATGCCAAAATTTTAGAATTCTAAACCCCCAAAATCAATTAATGGGATTTAGTCAAAACCTATTGATGGACCTATAGGATCCTGATCGGACCAATTCCAAATCCTGAAGGTTTAGATAGATCATGGGAGTCTAAATATACCATTATCTAATGTTTTTATATCTTCCCAGAATTGCTCCAAATGATTTGAATCTTTTTGAACATTATGGTGTTGGTATGAGAAGATTCAGGACCAAGGTGGCGCTGATCTTTGAAAACCAGCACTAGGCTTTCTGAAGAGAACTCAATTCCACATTAGTGCTGGTTTTGCTAGACAAATACTGCCTTGGTACTAGTTCTGCATGACCAGGTCCAAGGCCAATGCCACTTGGCACATGGCCAAAGCTTTTTGTGGGAGTCTCAAAACTAGGGTTAGAGGTTATTGTTAGAATCAAAAGACTTTAGATATCTTCATAATAGTCTTTGGGCCTAAGCCCTCATGATTTTGCTCTTGGGCTTTACCCAAAAGGCCTTATACCAATGGAAATATCTTTCCTTTATAAGCTCATGATCTTTCTCATGTGTTTTTAATGTGGGATTATATTTACAACCATGCAACCCCAACTGTTATATATACATTCTAGATACTCAACCCTTTATTTCCATGCCAAAATTTCAAAATTCTAAGCCCTCTAGGTTAATCAATGGGTTCCGGTCAAAACCTATTGATGAACCTAGATGACCTTGATCTTGCATCCGAAAGTGCATGGAAATGTCATCAAGTAATAATATATCGATCCACAAAGACTATTGATTAAATACTAGTTGAGTCTGCAAATATAAGCTATCTAGACGATCACAGAGTTGTTTACAGTGCAAGAGAAAGAGAGAGAAGGAGAGATATACAGTGCAAGAGAAAGCAAGTGAGAGGATTGACCTTGGGGAAAGGTTGGATAGGTGGAATCTAAGATTTTGATTTCACTACAATGTTAGTTGATGACTTATGGGTTATTCATATCCTAATCTCAATGTTTATCTGCTCATAGAAATTCTAATTAAATACCGATGTTAACCCTGTAAAAGTGCATCGGTGTGTTTCCCCTTTGGGTATCCAATGTCATTAAATAGAGAAGGTAACCTAGAGAGTCTAGTTAATGGTAATCATTCGTCACTAAGGGCCCCCAGTCATATGTCTCTAGATTACACAAAATATTTCCTAACACGGGATAGCGAAAAACCCATTAAGTAGTGCTATCTAATTTCTTGTAAAGGATTGACCTTTACTTCGACACAATGTCCAAGATGTCTGGTTAAAGGTATCCCTCTGTCACTAAGGGCTCCTCAGTCATACGATCTCGGACATTCCATCTACGTGATGGCCAAACCTTCACAACTACATGTATTCACCATTCACACATTTCATCAAACACATCTGAGACACAATTCATATAGAACAAGATAATAAACATCTCATTGAATAAGAAAATACACAAATCCATAGTTTATACATCAACATCACACAATAGCTACTCTCTACATCCTAAATCGGAGAAACTACTCCATTACAAGGGATATACAATAAGAAGACAAGGAATAAATCATCTATAACTCATGATAGGAAGAGAATGCTTATCGATATGTTACCGGTCTTCTTGAAGGATCTCCTTGGTCCGAAGGTGGATGGATTATCAATGGAGGTTACCATGCTGACTCTAGGATTCCCCTAGAGGGGAGAACCCTTCCCCAAGAAAAGAGGATAAACCCCAATCCAAAGATAGGACAAAAGGGGGAGAAACCCCTCTTTTATAGCAAGGGGGCATGACCCCCTTGCTTCCTAGTGGCATGATAGTGCCATTGGTCACGACCATGCAAGGGTAAGTCTCGGCCAATGTGGCATGCCTGTGTCTTTTGACACAGTTGTGTCCCCCCTTTTTTCACCTCAATATGTTATTTTATCGAGTCAATGTCTTTAGAAAAGTTGTAGATCATGATGTCTTCTTCAATTTGATATAAAGAATGGCTCAAAACTCCAATCAAATGAAAAGTTATGGCCATTTATCTTTTGGTGTGCAATCTAGGAGGAAGCATAGTCATGGCACGACTGTGGCATGATTGTGGCATGACCGTGTCTAGAAGAGGCGAAGTCGTGCCTCCCCAAGACATGGTTTTTAGGGGTTGATATCTGAAGGAAATTTGAAGTCCTCTTAAATTTTATATAAAGAATAACCCAAAATTCTAATCGAGCAAGAAGTTATGGCCATTACAAAATCAATTTGTAGTGCCATTTGGGTGTAGCACTTCATACGACTGTGTCTCGGGGAGGCACGACCATGTGATTCCTTTTAGCATGGCTAGATGTTGTTTTAATAGGACGAGGTCTGAAAAAAATTGTAGATCTTGTAGTTCTCTTCAATTTTATCTAAAGAATAGCCTGAAAATCCAACTGAGTAAGAAGTTATGGTCATTTCAAAATCAGTCTGCAATACAGTCTAGGTGTGCTACTTCACACGACCATGTCTTGCTGACTTCTCAATCGAACTTGCTCCATTTTGGTCCTAAAACTAGTCTTATCAATGAAATGAACAAAGAGAAATTTTCTGAACCAAAATAGTAAAAGTAGAAAAAATCATAGAGAAATAGGATACGATAAAGTAGATCATGCTCATGAAATACAAGTAGATATGTATCAAACTATGTATAGAACCATATATAATTTATGCACATCATACCCCGATCGGACCAAATCCAAATCCTGTGGGTTTAGATGGCTCATGGGAGTCCAAATATGCTCTCATTTAATGTTTTTAAACCTTCTCATCATTGCTCCAAATGATTTGAGTCCTTTTGAACATTGTGATGCTGGTATGAGAAGATCAACACCAAGGTGGTACTGGTCTTCAATAACTAGCACCAGGCTTTCTAAAGAGAACCCAAGGTCATGTTGGTGCTGGTTTTGCAAGACCAATACCAAGGTCTGTGCCACTTAACACGAGACCATAACTTCATGTGTGAGTCTCAGGACCATGGTTGGAGGTCATATATATATTCTAGACACTCACCCCTTCCATCCCATGCCAAAATTTCAAAAATCTGAGCCCCTAGATCAATCAATGTGTTTTAGTCAAAACCCATTGATAGACTTTGAGGATCTTGATGGGACCTATTCTAAGTCAAGTGGGTTTACATGACTCATAGGAATCCAAATATGCCCTTATTCAATATTTTTAGGCCTTCCTAGCATTGCTCTAAATGATTTGAATCTTTTTGAACATTGTGGTGTTGGTATGAGAAGATCAACACTAAGGTGGTGCTGATCTTCGAAAACCATCACCAAGCTTTCTGAAGAGAACCCAAGGCCAAGGTGCTACTGGTTTAGCAACATTGGTGTGGTCTTGCTAGACCAGTACTACCTTGGTGTTAGTTTTGCAAGATTAACACTACCATGGAGCTGGTTTTGCATGACCAACACCAAGGCCCATGCCAAAGTTTCTTGTGGGAGTCTCAGAACAAGGGTTGGAGGGCATATATATATTCTAGATGCTCATTCCTTTCATCGCATGCTAGAATTTCAAAATTTGAAGCTCTCTAGGTCAATCAATGAGGTTCAATCAAAACACATTGATGGACATTGAAGACCTCGATTGAACCTATTTCAAATCCTGTGAGCCATCACAAGTGGTACTGAGAAAACCATCACAAATTCATCTGTTAAATTGTAACTTAGATGGTTTAGATACAAAATAATTATTTACATGTTAATGTAAAATAGTCAGTTTTGTGTATTATCATTGCATAAAAAATAGTGAGTACAAGCTTAAAACACTAGATGAGAATTGTCAAAGTGGAAATTTAAAAGTTGAGTGGTGCATTATCTTGTTCCCAACTGCAAATCTGTAACACTTCATGTTCCTTTATGTGAAATTTATAGTTATCCCATAATATAATGATTCAATATATCGTAATACCAAAAATGCACAGTCATATCTGTAAAAAAAAATATATAAAAGAAGTAGTACAAGATGATTAACTATAAACTTAATATAATTACTTACGATGAGATTTGTTTGGGAACATACACCTCCCTAACTGTGAATGGACGAGCATGGATTGTGGCATGGAGTTGAATGTGCTAGTTTTCATAAGATGATTTTTCATGCTTAAAAATAACTGAATCTTTAACTATCAAACATACTCGATCATCAGCTAGAAAAGATATGTTATAGTATAAGATACAAAATACTACATTCTCCTTAGTTTGAGTGCTCCGAGTATAGTTAACTTTCTATTATGGAATTATAATGTATAATCTCATGTTTTTGAAAATCAAATACTATAAGGTGATAGTGTTTGTTGGTGCCAGAAGCACCAAAGTCGAACCTATATTTTGATAATGGCAAAGGGTTTAGAAGTTAAGATTTGGTTGCGATCTAACAAGCTTATTAAGTGTGCAGGAAAGTCCTAGGTACACAAGGCACTAAGTCCTGGTTCTATGAATTGGGCACTAAGTTCTGGCCGCAGGCTGGGCAACTAAGTCTTGATGTAAGGTTGGGCACGAAGACCTGGTGAGTAAAGCTGGGCACGAAGACCTGATCGCAGATTGGGCACGAAGACCTGATTGCAGATTGGGCACGAAGACCTGGTCGAGGACTGAGCACCGAAGACCTGGTGAGTGAAGCTAGGCATGAAGACCTAATCGCGGATTGGGCACGAAGACCTGGTGAGTGAAGCTGGGCAAAAGCCCAACTGGAGGAGCCAGTTGGAAAAAAGGTAAATTCTGCCGAGAGGAGTAGGTGAGGACGCGTTCCTCGTATGAGGGAACATTAGGCATCGGTTCGACCTAGGGTTCCATTTGGGAGACCCAAAGTCAGAACCAAGACAGCTCAGGCTGTAAATAATGTTCTAATATTATCAATTGTATGTTTGGTATGTCTTTAGAACTAACCCTGGTTGCAGGAATGAATGGAAGGGATTTTCTACACTCAGGCGCCTCAATGAAGTGAGGCGCCTTAGCTAGGCTAGGCGCCTGTATTGAGACAGGCGCCTGTATTGAGACAGGCGCCTAGTGAAGGGTTAAACAAAGCATTCGAAGCAAACTGCCACGCAAGCCTTTGGACCAAGTCAAGCTAGGCGTCTGTGTTAACACAAGCGCCCCAATCAGCTCAGGTGCCCCAGTTGAAGGGATAAGCGCTGGCCGAGTCTGCGGATTGGAGTTCACGCAGGATAGGCCACGTGTCAAGCGCCCCCTTCAACACAGGCGCCCCACTGACTACTATAAAAGGGGATTCACCCCCAAGGCTTCAACATCAATTGCTTTCAACTCCTACGCTCAAGTGCTCCACTCCGATAAGTTCCGTACTCATGATTCAAGTGCTGACGACGACCCGCTACTCTGGAAACTTCCAACCTCTCCGGTCGTCGGTAAAAGCTAATTTTCTTAAGTGTTGTAATTACCTTTCAATTCTATATTTGTCTTCTCAACATGTAATCTTTTATGAAAATATAGAATTGCCCATCGTAAACAGTCAAGGACCGTGAGCCTTGGAGTAGGAGCCGACCGCAACTCCAAACCAAGTAAAAAACAAATCGTGTTAGCAATTGGTTTTCATTTTCCGCTGTGCAATTACTCTTCACTTTTCGAAAAAGTTTACGATCGATATTCACCCCCCCTGTGTCGATTCAATAGGATCCCACAAGTGGTATCAGAGCGGGTGGCCCAAACTTGGTGCAACCACCAGTTTGAGATTTTTTTCGGATTTTTCAAATTTAAATTTTTTTCTCTCGAATTTTTCTCGTTAATCGAGGTTGGTGCAACACCACTCGATTTTTTTCGTTATTAATGTTCTTCTAGCACTACTAATCCAAGACTCAGTCTTGGAACAAGTTTTCTTTTTCAGTTAAAAGTTTAATGGTCATGCAAGAGGGATACAGCACCGCCAGACCCTCGCTTTTTAGTGGAGAAGATTTCTCCTACTGGAAAAGCAAGATGGAAGTCCACCTGAAAACTCAGGTGGACATGTGGATAATTATCCAGTCTGGGCTGGAAATTCCTAAAAATGCACAAGACATGGTGCAACATTATACCGAGTGGGATGGCACACTGAAGAAGAAAATTGAGGCCGATGCAAAGGTGACCCAAACTTTACAATGCGGCTTAACAAAAGAGGAGCTGAACCGGGTAGGACCCTTCAACATCGCGAATGAGCTTTGGAACAAGCTGATCGAGCTGCATGAAGCTACTTCCGACATGAGGATCAGCAAAAGAGATCTGTTGCTTAATAGACTCTACACAATCAAGATGCACGACGGCAAGATTGTAGCCCAACACCACGCTAGAATCCAGGAGCTAATGAACGGACTGCACACGATAGGTCATAAGGTTAAAAACCGTGACCTGATAAGGTATACTTTAAATTCTTTTCCTAGAAACTCACTGTGGGCATCTATGGTGGATGCCTACAAAGTTTCAAGGAATTTATCTGAAATTAAGCTAGATGAGTTGTTTTCTGAATTAGAACTGCACGAACAGACTAACACTACCTTGATCGAGAAACACATAACTTTTGTTGCAGGAAAATCTCAAGGAAAAACTCTCAAAAAGAAGGCTCAACTAGCACTCGAGTCTAACTCAGACTCGGAATCAGAAGATAGTGAAGGCGATCAACCAAAGTTGATTTGGCTAGCTCGGGATTACTACAAAGAACTAAAGTATCAAACGAGCAAGAAGAAATCAAGCCGAAGAAAGGAAGATCCAGCATAACCTTCAACGAGCTCGAAGAGCAAGACCAACGTTACTTGCTACAAATGCAACAAAAAGGGACACTTCAAGTCAGAGGCCCCCAACCTGAAGGAAACCAAGAAGGTGCGCAGATAGAAGGCTCTTCAAGCCACCTGGGACGAATCATCTTCCGAAGAAGAAGAAGAAGTCCTGCACGCAAATCTACTCACCCTAACCACCTCGCAAGACGTCAACTCCGGATCAGAATCGGAACCAGACGACGGAAGACTCACAATCTTGGAGAACGGGCAAATCACTATAAGTGGTTACTCAGAATATGAATTGTTGAAATTAATTTCTTACTTGTCTCGTAACTTGGCGAAAGCCAAAATCCGGGTTGAGTTCCTCCAACATAAAGTAAAACTCCTGAAAGTGGAAGTCAACTCGAGGTCGCTGACTGAGCAAATTCAGGAAGAATACTCAACTCAAGTTCAAAAACTTGAGGAAGAGAATTCCTCCCTGAAAACTCAAGTCAAGGAACTCAGAGTTGCCTTGGAACGGTTTACTTCAGGTTCCAAGGGTCATGACATGATCCTTGGAAAGCAGAAGTCCGTACTCAATCGATCCGGACTCAGTTATCGAACCTGTTGAATCGAAGAAAACGATAGAGGGGGGGGGGTGAATATCGTTATCAAAATTTTTTGGACAGTTAAAGAATATATGCAGCGGAAAGCGGAAAGAAATGCAGTACACAAGACCACAAGTCGATTTTTTACTTGGTTCGGAGTCGCGGTCGACTCCTACTCCAAGGCCCACGGTCCTTGACCATTTACTTTGGGCAATTCTATATTCGAAAAGATTTTTACAGATTGATAGTACAGATATAGAATTTGGAAAACTAAATCACAACACTTTCATAAACTGAAACTTTACTGACACCCGAGATGGATCGAATTCCGGAGCAGCGGGTCATCGTCAGCGCTGAAATCTCGAAATGGAACTTTGCCAGAGCGCAGCACGTGAGAGAAAGTGTTTGGAGCGTTGGAAAGAATGGTTGTCGAAGCCTTGGAGGTGAACCCCCTTTTATAGTACCCATGGGGGCGCCTGACACGTGCCTCATCCTGTGAGAATCTTCACTACGGGCTCGGTCAGCGCTTATCCCCTTCGACTCGGCACCTGGGCTGACTGGGGCGCTTGAGATCTCCTGGGCGCCTGGGTTGACCTGGTCCATTGGCTTCGTGGCAGATTTGCTTCGATGGCTGCTTTGGCTTTGACCTTGGGCGCCCGGGTCCTCCCGGGCGCCTAGCCCAGTGTAGTTCGAAGCAGTCTTGCTTCCTTTATGTTTTGGCCCTTTACCTTGGGCGCCCGGGTCCTCCTGGGCGCCTAGCCCAGTGACCTACCCCATTCCTTTAGGGTGTTCTGAGCTACAGAAACACAATCCTTCGGTCCCTGCAACCAAGGTTAGTTCCAAAACAAACTAAGCAAGAGTGTTAGTCATTATTTACAGGCTTAGCTGTCTTGGTTCTGATTTCGGGTCTCCCAAATGGAACCCTATGTCGAATCGATGCCTACTGTTCCCTCGACGGAGAACGCGTCCTCACCTACTCCTCTCAGGAGAATTTACCTTTTTGCCAACCGGCTCCTTCGGTTGGACTTTTGGCCAACATTACTCACCAGGTCTTCATGCCCAGTCCGTGACCAGGACTTAGTGCCCAATTTCTCGAACCAGGTCTTCGGTGCCCAATCCTCGGCCAAGTCTTAGTGCCCAATTCCTCGAACGAGGTTTTTGGTGCCCAGCCCTCGGCCAGGTCTTAGTGTCCAATTCCTCGAACCAGGACTTCGTGCCTAGTGTTCCTAGGACTTTTCCTGCACACTTGAGTAACATTGTTAGAGCACCATTAATACTTAACTTTGAACTCTTTGCCAATATGAAAAGAAGGTTTGATATGGTGCTTCCGGCACCAACAGAACCAAGTCAAGACAACGTGCATATTATTCTGTATTGAACCAACCTAGAACCTGAGTCCAAGCATTATAAACAAGCTGGACCAAACCAATATTGGATCCCTAAGGACAAGATTCACATCTTGCCTAACCCTTTTCGAGGCTATTGTCAAGGGGGAGCCAATATAAAAACTATATTAAGATAATTTTACTGAATTGCTTGCTTGCTTGTCTATTTTCTTTCTGCATTTTTTTATGCTTAGACTTAGGATTGGTTAGATTAAGGACAAATGATTAAATTGAAATTTGAACAACATAGTATTGGATGGAGGTGAGATGATAGTATGTTAGGGAAGCCTTTCTGGTGGAACTAGCCGAAGCTACCGATCCATGACCCAAACTAGTTAGACCAAATCTTTCAAGAAGTAACTTGAAGATGAATTTTCAGTAAAAGGCTTTGTCAAGGAAAGGGTTGTTGCTCCAATAAGGCTACGACCAAAGAAGGCTTTGTGCCTCACCAAGACCTGGAAGCCAATTACTAAAAATCAAATTCACTTTACTACTTGTTAAATTTGAATCTAACACAAATTTCAAATAATCTTAGATTCAACACATTTTTTCAAAAGTCAATAAATTTAACCTCATAAAATTTTCAAAATTAATTCAATATCTTTCAAAATTAACCGCTTTTCAAAATTAAAATTTTATTTTGAAAACTTGTCTCACAAAACCCATAAGGTTAACATGTTTGATAATACTAGATTGGGTGAGACAGACTAGGTTGTGAAATTCAATTCAAGCTATTCCTAACTCTAATGGATCCAAATCAACAAATACTTTATGTGTAGGAACATAAAGATTTGGACCAATGGATGTAGGATAGCGGATGCTCCAGACACATGACTGGAGACAAATTGAAATTCACCAAAATCAAGTTCAAGAACGTAGGCTCAGTAGCATTTGGCAACAATGCCACAGTCAAAGTCATTGGGTTAGGTAACATTGAACTTAAATCTGATTTTTTTTATTAAGAAAGTACTCTTAGTTGAAAATTTTAAGTTCAATTTTCTTAGTATTAGTCAGTTCTGTGATACTGGTTACATAGTTACTTTCACCAACTCTGACTGCCTTATTAGGAACCTCCAAGACTCAGAAATAATGCTTAAGGGTACTAGAAAAAATAACGTTTACACTATTAATCTACCCTTAATACCAAAATGCTTCTTGACTCAATTAGAAGAATCCAACCTGTGGCACAGGAGACTATGCCACACTCATGTTATACTAATTTCCAAAATTATACAACTTGGTTTAATTAAAGGTGTACCAAAAATCAAGAATTTTGAAAACACAATATATAATTCATGTAAACAAGGTAAAAAAACTAAGTCTACTCATAAACCAATTAAATCAGACTTAACCCAAACCACACTTGAGCTCCTGCACCTTGACCTATTTGATTCACACGGAGCCAAGTCACTAAGCGGGAATCGGTACTACTTAGTAATTATCGATGATTACTCTAAATTTACCTGGGTTAGGTTCCTGAAAATTAAGTACTTCCAGCTTGACTACACCTAAACCCAAGTCTTTATTGATAACATTAGTTCAATCCACTTGATTAAGAATCCGATTTAACATTCCCGAACAAAACATATAGAAGTCAAACATCATTTTGTAAGGGATCATGTAGCCAGGGGCAAAATAATACTTAAGCATGTGGACTCAAAATCCAACTTAGCTGACATTTTTACCAAACCCTTACCTGAGTCTGAGTTTAGCTCACTAAGAAGACAGTTAGAGTTGTGCTTAGTAGAATAGGACTGTTATATATTGTTTTCTTAAAAATTTTCCTAATTTTTTAAATTAACAATTTGAAAAATCATTTTCTTGATCAAGTTTTTGAAATTTAAAATAATTTTCCGACTTAGTTTTCTTTCAAAAACTACCCTCTTCAAAACTAGGTTTTTTGCACAAATGGACTTAGCTTAGGCCCTAACCCTAGAACTGCATGCACCTATAGATCTAGAAGTCAGCATCTCACAAGCACCTAGGGTACTTTGATTGATAACCTAGACTGGGTTGAGATACTTAGGTCTATGATTTGATTCAAATGCTTTAAGTCAGTGCATCTGCAGTAATTGGGGCAATAAATACAACTTGAATAGCAATCAGGTTAAGTTTCAAGCTTAGAAAATCTAACTTGATCAGATCACTTAACTTGACTAACCTTAGCGAAAGTTACTATTTTATAACAGTTAGTAAGTAGCTAACTTGGTTAGACAGGACCTGAATAAGAACGGTTCAATTTGGTTTGGTTTTTTTTCTTGCTTGAAAGTACTAGAGTTGGTTCAATACAGACTTCCAATTTGTCAAACTAGCTCTAATTCAAAATTGAATTGCAATAGTCAATTTTTCAAGCTTATCTTTTTTTTTTTGATATATGACAAAGGGGGAGAGAAAAGAAAGAAAGGAAAGGAGATAATTTTTCTCAAAATTTTTTTCTTTTGCAAAAAGTAAAGTAAAAGTCTAGTGCTTAAAATTTTTCTAAGTATGTCTAAGTGCTTAAAAATGTTTCTAAGAATTTCAAAATTTTCAAAAAGAATTTCTAAGTACTTTAAAAAATTCCTAAAGCACTTCAAAATTTTCTAAGTGCATTTGCTTTGAAAATTTTGAGCATTTCCTTTGAAAATTCTCCTTAGTAAACAAAATTTGTTGAGCGAGACTCTTCTGATTTTTTTTTGCAAATAGTTCTAAGTGGAATTTTTTTAAGGAAAAATTGTATTTAAATTTTTTTTTCTCTAAATGTTTTTTCGCACAAAGTATTTTCAAGTAAATTTATTTTCTAAGTGTGAAAAACATGCAAAAACTTTTTTTGTGAAAAATTTTCTAAGTGAGAAAAACTTGCCAAAACATTTTTTTGTGAAAAATTTTCTAAGTGTAAAAAACTTGCAAAAACTTTTTGGAAAATTTCTAAGTGTGAAAAATGTGCAAAAATATTTTGAAAAATTTCTAAGTGTGAAAAACGTGCAAAAAACAATTTGGAAATTTTTTGCCCAAGTTCTCAAAAATGAATTTTTTTTGGGAAATCAGGTTTCAAAATTTGTCTTGCCTAAGTAATTTTTTTTTGAAAGTTAGGCTTACAAAACCTTTTAATAAATTGTCTAAGTGTTGAAAAGTTCTTGAGTGCTTTTTGCTCATCTTTGAAAACCCTTTAGTCAAAAACATAAAGCTTTTTGCTAAATTTTGAAAAAAAAACACTTAGCACTTAGAAAATTTTACAAAAACCTGACATTGGAAATTTCGGGGGGAGAACCATTTCAAGGGGAGATAAATGAATTTATTTTCTTACTGTTGTTAGATTGCTATAATATGTTGTTTTAACTTAACTTTTTGAACCGTGTTGCCATAAATCAAAAAGGGGGAGATTGTTGGTGCCGGAAGCACCAAAGTTGAACCTATGTTTTGATAATGGCAAAGGGTTCAGAAGTTAAGATTTGGTTGTGATCTAACAAGTGTTGGGACCGGGTGCATGTTGACATGGATACGGGTTCGTATTTTAAAATTTAATTACGTGCAGCGGAAGGTTTAGCATAAATAATTTCTCAAATTATTTTAACCACGTATCTAGTATGCAACCTTATATTGTGTAGACATGATCATAAATTAAAATTTTGTAGAAAGTAAACTAATTTACTTGATACCTCGCGTAACTTGAAGTAAGGGATGAGATCCAACCGTAGCGTCCCTTGGAAGCTCCGCCTCTATTCGCGTCCACGCCGAGTTTTCTTCGGGATGACTTCGCAAAGCCACAAGTTTCGTGCCGACAAGAACTACTAGATTCTCCAAAGGCATGACAAGAATATCAAGAGAGAGAGATGGAAAACTAACCACCAACGAATAACGGAATCAAGATTCCGGGAGGAAGGAAGGAGTCGCGCCCCGCTTCTTCTTCTTCTTTGGCACCTTCTTGGTGGAGGTGGCTCACGGCAAAAGAGCTGAGGGCAGCTAGCCCTAGAAGAGGGAGAGGGTAGCCGGCCCTAGAAGAGGGAGAGGGAGAGAAGGAGAGGAAGAGAGGCTAGGCAAGAATCCTTGATCACTTGAATTGATTTCCAAGCCTTGCCTATGCACCTTTATATAGTAGTCTCTTTATCGCCAAGTCTCCTTTTTAACGGAATAAATTTTTCATAAGAAATTTATCTTATAAATTTTTCTATGAATTATTCCGTTATGCAAAGTTTTTATTATAATTTAATTTATAATAAAAACAACCATGTCTCCCCTTTTATTATGGAATAAATTTTACAAGAAATTTATCTTATAAATTTTTCTTATCATGGAAAAATCAATTCATAATTGATTTTATAAAATAAAATAAACCAATCTATGGTTCATTTTAATTTCCATAAATTTCTATAAATTTCTTTATCATGGTAAATCAATCCATTATTGATTTTATAAAATAAACCAATCCAAGGTTTATTTTAATTTCCATGAAAATAAATCTCTTTATATAAATTTCTTTATATAAATTTCTTTATATAGATTTCTTTATCCATAATTTTATAAAACAAACCATGTGCGGTTTATTTTATAATTTGAACCAAACAATTTGGTTCTCCCTCTTATTGTGGCCGGCCAAACCAAAGAGTGTGGGGACCCTCTATGGCCGGCCAAACCAATGCCGTAACCGTACGAATTAAACTCATTTAATTCGTCCAATAAGTCTTCAAAAGACTTAGCTATTTTATGCTTCCGATGCGTCTCTGAAAAATTCAGATTCGACTTATCTCACTTGATCGAAAAATTAAATTTTCAACTCGTTTTAAATCCCTCGGATTACTCGTAGTGCGTGTGACTAAATAGGCTTTCTATAACGACCTGACCCCTTGGCCCCTTGGGCGGCCCAACTGGCGGCCCACTTGGCGACCCTCGGCCCCTTGGGCGGCCAAATCTCATTTGGCGGCCCCTTTGGCGACCTCTTTGGCGGTCGTTACTCACAAGTACTTCCCACCCCTGGCCAGTGAATTTTTGCCTTCCTCAGGATTCGAACTCTAGACCTCCAGGCTAAGTACTAGAGTTTATGAATCCTGATACCAATTGAGCTATAGCTCAATTGGTATCAGGATTCATAAACTCTAGTACTTAGCCTGGAGGTCTAGAGTTCGAATCCTGAGGAAGGCAAAAATTCACTGGCCAGGGGTGGGAAGTACTTGTGAGTAACGACCGCCAAAGAGGTCGCCAAAGGGGCCGCCAAATGAGATTTGGCCGCCCAAGGGGCCGAGGGCCGCCAAGTGGGCCGCCAGTTGGGCCGCCCAAGGGGCCAAGGGGCTGGGTCGTTACACTTTCGATTTATGTTGGCCGTCTATAATTAACCAATTATAGAACGATCATGAGTGACACCTAGTAGTACATCATGATCCCCAATTAATCGAAAGATCAATGGTTGACCTCAGAAATAATTCTGAAACCCTTCAGCAGCTATAATGAGTCGTGCCTCATTCCCTTCACCATCTTATACCCACTTGGTTCAGGACATGGTCTATATGTGTCAGTCCCCACTAGGCTGACTACGTCACACCTAGTCCAAGTAATGTCTTTCTCGTCCAATGGATTCTAATTACTCTCATGTATTTCAGAGACTCATACTCTGAACATGTCATGCTCTGGCCAGAGGCTTTGAGTAACAATCCGACGATAGACCTTGGGTATACATCCCCTCGCAAGGAGTGGTGAATCCTTTGTAGGCTGTTCAAACATCTTCGGGCACTTCGGCTTATACCCAACCATCCTGGGTCCACACCTCCTTGGAGATGCTTGCTTAAGATGTTAAAGTATAAGTCTCCATGACCAAGATGACTCGAACACCGCAAGTCAAATGAACATCGCACTTAAGCTGCAGTAAGAACTTCACTGACATGTCTATATGTAGACTACCATGTGAAGTTTTACAGCCAGTCACTCCAATGAACTAGTTACCTTAACTAGCATTCATGTTTATCTCCGGACATCCCAATGTCACCAGCCAGTGAGAATCAGCTGATTAGAGAATAACCCATGCTAGTCTCAACAGAATTGATAGTGTCCTTATTTATCAATTCATCGACTAGGGACAATTCCAATACTTCACAATTGCACATGTAGAGATAATCACTAGTTGTGAATTCATCACAAATTCTCTCATGCTGTGAATTGTATTGTGGACATTCAGTAAATGAGTTTAAGATTCCAATCAAATACACAGACATGTATACTCAAATAGTGAATATTCATTTATTAAAATAAATGTTTACAATCATAAGGCGATTGCCTTAGGACACTTCTCTCATATTTCTAACAAACTCCCACTTGGCCTAATGCCAATCGCTACGGTATCCAATACCACAGGCTCTAACATGACCCTCAAACTTACTTTGAGGCAAGGCCTTAGTTAATGGATCTGCTAAATTCCTTTCAGTGGGAATTTTCTCAATTTGTATATCATTCCTACTTATAATCTCTCTGATCAGATGATAGCGGCGAAGCACGTGTTTGGATCGCTGATGAGACCTTGGTTCCTTTGCTTGTGCAATAGCTCCATTGTAGTCGCAGTAAACCGACACTGCTTCATCAATGGTTGGAACCACACCATGTTCGGAGACAAACTTCTTGATCCAGACTGCTTCCTTTGCTGCTTCCGAAGCTGCGATATATTCCGCTTCCGTGGTAGAATCTGCTACGGTGTCTTGTTTGGTACTCTTCCAACTTATTGTGCCTCCATTCAAAGTAAATACGTATCCAGACTGAGATTTGGAGTCATCCTTATCTGTCTGGAAACTGGCCCCATGTATTACCATATCTCCTTCTCCATATATTAGGAACACATTCTTAGTTCTTCTTAAGTACTTAAGGATTGTCTTGACAACCGCCCAATGATCCATTCCTGGATCAGACTGGTATCTGCTCGTGACGCTCAGAGCATACGATACATCAGGCCTAGTACATAACATAGCATACATGATAGATCCTATCATGGATGCATAAGGAATCTTATTCATGCAAATCCTATCGTCTTCTGTGCGCGGATACATAGACTTTGAAAGGTTGATCCCATGCTTGATGGGAAGGTAACCTTTCTTGGATTCCGACATGCTAAACCTTTTTAGCACTCGGTCTATATATGTAGACTGCGAAAGACCAAGCAACCGTTTTGATATATCTCTATAGATTCTAATCCCAAGGATATAGGTTGCTTCTCCCAGGTCTTTCATGGAGAAAGTTTTGGACAACCAAATTTTAACCGACTGTAAGACTGATATATCATTTCCTATAAGTAATATGTCATCGACATATAATACTAGGAATATGACTGCACTCCCACTAACCTTTTGTATACACAAGGTTCGTCAAGATTTTGTGAGAAATCAAACTCTTTGATTGTCTCATCAAAACGGATGTTCCAGCTCCTGGATGCTTTCTTCAGTCCATATATGGATCGTCGAAGCTTGCATACTTTGGTTTTATCAACCGATGTGAAACCTTCAGGTTGTATCATGTATACATCCTCAAGTAGGTTTCCATTAAGGAAAGCTATTTTCACATCCATTTGTCATATCTCATAATCATAATGAGCTGCTATGGCTAGGAGCATCCGAATGGATTTAAGCATAGCTACTGGCGAGTAGGTTTCGTCATAATCAATTCCTTGTTTCTGACGATATCCTTTTGCCACTAATCTAGCCTTAAAGGTAACAACATTACCTTCCATGTCGGTTTTCTTCTTGAAAACCCACTTGCACCCTATGGGCTTAATCCCTTCAGGTGGGTTAACCAAGTCCCATACTTGATTTTCGTACATGGAATCCATTTCTGACTTCATGGCTTCAAGCCATTTGTCCCTTTCTGAACTTTTCAGAACATCTTCATAACTGATAGGTTCGTCATCGCTTATGAGTAACACGTCGTTCGATTCACTTATGAGAAATCCGTATCTCTCTGGAATATTGCGTGTCCTATCAGACCTACGAAGAGGTGGTGTTGTTTTAGGTTCAACTGATAGCTCATCATTATGAGTTATTGGTTGTGGGTCTAGACTAGGTGTCTCTGTAATGTCTATTGGAGTTTCTTGAACTTCATCAAGTTCAATGTCACTCCCACTGTTTTCTTGTAAAAGAAATTCTTTTTCTAGAAATACAGCATGCCTTGAAACAAACACCTTTTGTTCCAAGGGATGATAGAATTGGTAACCCTTTGTTTCCTTAGGGTATCCAATAAATAGACATTTATCAGACTTAGCATCCAATTTGTCTGATACAGTCCGCTTCACATAAGCAGGACAACCTCATATCTTAAGGTGAGTTAAGTGAGGTTTCTTACTATTCCACGTCTCATATGGAGTAGTAGAGACTACCTTGGTCGGGACTCTGTTTAGCAAGTAAACAGCTGTCTTAAGTGCATAGCCCCAAAAGGATTTTGGAAGAGTTGCATGATTCATCATAGATCTAACCATGTCCATCAAGGTTCGATTGCACCTCTCAGATACACCATTATGCTGTGGTGTATATGGCGGAGTCCATTGAGACAATATCCCATTGTCCCTAAGATAATCTTGAAACTCTTGACTTAAGTATTCACCACCCTGATCGGATCGAAGTATCTTAATACTTTTGCCAAGCTGTTTCTCTACTTCATTTCTGAACTCTTTGAATTTCTCAAAAGCTTCAGATTTGTGTTTCATCAAGAACACATACCCGAATCGTGAGTGATCATCGATAAAGGTAATGAAGTAGCTATAGCCTCCTTGTGCAAAAGTTGACATTGGTCCACATATATCAGTATGTATTAGACCAAGCAATTCTCCCACTAACTTACCTTTTCCTGAAAAGGGTAATTTGGCCATCTTGCCTTTTAAGCATGATTCGCATGTATCAAATGAACAGGGTTCAAATGATTCCAGAATTCCACATCGGTGTAATTTGGTCATGCGTTTCTTACTTACATGGCCAAGATGACAATACCACGTATAGGAGTCTATTCGATTATCTATTCGAGCACGTTTGTTGCTTACTTCGATATTGAAAACGTCACCGGATAAATCTAACGTGTAGATACCATTGCACAAAGTTCCGGTCCCATAAAGAACACCATTTAAAGTTATGTAACAACAATTGTTACTAAAAGTTAAATGATAACCCTTTTCATTCAAGCATGAAATAGATACAATGTTCTTTATTAACGAAGGAACAAAATAACAATTATCCAATTCTAAGACAAGTCCAGTAGGGAGCTTTAGCAAATATGTTCCGATGGCAATAGCAGCAATCTTTGCTCCATTTTCAACTCGCAAATTCGCTTCTCCCTTGACGAGTCTTCTTCTATTCCTTAGCCCTT
>JAGFNQ010008453.1:0-43984 GCA_024364735.1 Boesenbergia rotunda
GTCGACAAGGATACGAGTTCGTAAATTTAAAATTTTACGTGCAGCGGAAGAGTTTGCATAAAATAATTTCCTAAATTATTTTAACTTCGTATCTAGCATGCAACCTTATAGTGTATCGACATAATCATGAAATAAAAGTTTGCGGAAAAGTAAACTAATTTACTTTTATACCTCGCGTAACTTGAAGAAAGGGACGAGATCCAACCGTAGCGTCCCTTGGAAGCTTCGCCTCTATTCGCGTCCACGCCGAGTTCTCTTCGGGATGACTTCGCAAAGTCACGAGTTTTGTGCCGACGAGAACTACTAGATTCTCGGAAGGCACAACTAGAAGAATAAGAGAGGAAAGGTAGGAAACTAACCAACGAAGTAACGGAATCGTATTCCGGGAAGAGAGGAGTCGCTATCCGCTTCTTCTTCTTCGTGTTCGGGTTTCTTCTTCTCCTTGCTTGCTCACGCCAACCTCTAGGAGAGGTGTGATTTGCGCCGGCCCTAGATAGGAAGAAGGTGGCCGGCCTTAGGTGGAAGGAGGTGGCCGACCCTAGACCTTCTAGTGGGCGCCGGCCCTAATGGGAAGGAGAAGAGGAGAAGAGAATAGAAGAGAGAGAGAGGGAGAGCTCTATAATTCAATTACTTGAATTGGAATTAAGGGCTAGCCTTTGGTTCCTTTATATAGTAGCAACTCCTTTGCTAAGTCTCCCTCTAAACCGAATTAACGGAATTAGTTATAAGAAATTTATCTTATAAATTTTCTTATTGCTTATTCCTTTTAAGCCTAGTCTTATTATAAACAATTTATAATAAAACAAATTAGTTATCATAAGAGATTTATCCTATAAATTCTCTTATGAATTTTATTATAACTAACTTTATAATAAAACTAATTATTTATCATAAGAAATTTATCCTATAAATTCTTATGAATTAATTCCGTTTAAACCAAGTTTTATTATAACTAACTTTATAATAAAACTAATTAATCTCGCCTTTTATTATGGAATAAATTTTATAAGAAATTTATAAACTTTCTTATTATGGAAAAATCAATTCATAATTGATTTTATAAAATTAAAATAAACCAATTCATGGATTATTTTAACTTCCATAAAAAGAATAAATTTCTATAAATTTATTTATATGAATTTCTTTATACAAATTTATTTATCCATAATTTATAAAATAAATCGCGCTAGATTTACTTTATTAATTAAACCAAAATTAATTGGTTATCTCCCCAATAGGTGGCCGGCCAACCAAGGAGGGTTGGCACCCTCTTTGGCCGGCCCAAACATAGCCGAACCAACGCGAATTAAACTCATTTAATTCGCCCAAAAAGCCTTCAAAAGACTTAGCCATTTTTAGCTTCCATTGCGCCTCTGATTAACTCAGATTCGACTTATTTCTCTTGATCGGAAAATCCAATTTTCAACTCATTTTAAATCCCTCGGATTACTCGTAGTGCGTGTGACTAAATAGGCTTTCGATTTATGTTGGCCGTCTATAATTAACCAATTATAGAACGATCATGAGTGGCACCTAGTAGTACATCATGATCCCCAATTAATCGAAAGATCAACGGTTTGACCCCAGAAGAAATTATTCTGAAACCCTTCAGCAGCTCTAATGAATCGTGCCCCATTCCCTTCACCATCTTATACCCACTTGGTTCAGGACACGGTCTATTTGTGTCAGTCCCCACTAGGCTGACTACGTCACACCTAGCCCAAGTAATGTCTTTCTCGTCCTTTGGATTTCTAATTACTCTCATGTATTTAAGAGACTTGCACTCTTAACATGATATACTCTGGCCAGAGATTTTGAGTAACAATCCGACGATAGGCCTGAGTATACATCTCCTCGCAAGGAGTGGTGAATCCTTTGTAGGCTGTTCAAACATCTTCGGGCACTTCGGCTTATACCCAATCATCCTGGGTCCACACCTCCTCGGAGATGCTTGCTTAAGATGTTAAAGTATAAGTCTCCATGACCAAGATGACTTGAACACCGCAAGTCAAAGGAACATCGCACTTAAGCCGCAGTAAGAACTTCATTGACATATCTATATAGATTACCATATGAAGTCTTACAGCTAGTCACTCCAATGAACTAGTTCCCTTAACTAGCATCCATGTTTATCTCCGGACATCCCAATGTCACCAGCCAGTGAGAATCAGCTGATTAGAGAATAACCCATGCTAGTCTCAACAGAATTGATAGTGTCCGTATTTATCAATTCATCGACTAGGGATATTTTCAATACTTCACATTTGCGCATTTAGAGATAATCACTAGTTGTGATCCCATCACAAATTCTCTTATGCTGTGAGTTGTATTGCGGACATTCAGTAGATGAGTTTAAGATCCCAATCAAATACACAAGCATGTATACTCAAATAGTGAATTATCATTTATTGAAATAAATGTTTACAATCATAAGGCGATTGCCTTAGGACACTTCTCTCATATCACTAACACAAAGCCCTAGCGAAGGACTGCTAGGCACCTGGCGAAGGAATGCCAGGATGCAAAGGCCTAGCGAAGGACTGCTAGGCACCAGGCGAAGGACAGCTTGGTACTGAAGACCTGACGAAGGATAGCTAGGCACCTGGCGAAGGACTGCTTGGCAAAAGTCCAACCGGAGGAGCCGGTTGGCATCAGGTAAATTTTCCCGAGAGAAGTAGGTGAGGACGCGTTCCCCGTGGAGGGAACAGTAGGCGTCGGTTCGACCTAGGGCTCCATTTGGGAGACCCAAAGTCAGAACCAAGACAGCTAAGGCTGTATAAAACTAACACATTATTGCTTTATGGTGTTTTTGTACTAACCCTGGATGCAGGACCGAAGGAACGAGTGTTTGCAGCTCAGAGAGCCTCAAAGGAGTGAGGCAGCAGCTGACCAGGGCGCCCGGAGTGTCCCGGGCGCCCCCAAGGTGAATACAAAACACATGAAGCAAAAGGAGTGCTTCGACAGCTTATGGGCGGGGCGCCCCCGTGCTCCCGGGCGCCCCCCAAGACAAGCCAACGAAGCAGAAGCCAACGGATAAGAGTCGACCCAGTCAACCCGGGCGCCCCCAGAGTCCCGGGCGCCCCCATCAAAGCCTGATCCCGAGTTTTAAGGGATCAGAGCTGACCGAGAGGAACTCGGATCAGCTGACATGTGGGGGGGGGGGCACCCCCAGGGGCTATGAAAGGGCCCTCGACCCCAAGGCTTCAAGCAATCAATCCTTCCAACGCATTCACGCTCTTCTGCTCCCGCGCTCTGCTCCGGAAACCTCCCGACTCGAGATTCATGCGCCGACGACGTCCCACTGCTCCGAAAATATAATCTACATCGGACGTCGGTAAAGAAGAGTTACTTTTAAGTTTACTGCACTAATTTTGTAATATAATCTTGTAAACTGTTTTTGCGAACATATAGAATTGCCCGCAGAAAATAGTCAACGACCGTGGGCCTTGGAGTAGGAGCCGACCGCGACTCCGAACCAAGTAAAAAAACTTGGTGTTTGCGTGTGTTTGATTTCAATTTTCGCTGCGTAATTTCTCTAACTGTTAATCCGAACGTTTTACGATATTCACCCCCCCCTCTATCGTTTCTCTCGATCCAACAGTTTTCCTGCTGCAACTCTGTGAGGACTGGACCTGCTGTGCCACTACTGTCAAGTTCCGAACAGCTCACTGTGGATATTCACTTGAACCAACTGGAGCTGGTTCCTAACATAGGTTTGAATCACAAAGTTTTATGCATTATCTCAGCTTATATGATGACTCCTGTTTGTCATTTTGGGCTGCGTTAACCTTTTGCAATTTCAGACTAAGCTAAGATTTAGGTTACAAATGATTCCTCCTACTTGAGTAAATTAGAGCATTTTTCAATTCAGATAAAGTACAGAAATGAACATGCAGAAGCACACGGGAAGAAGAGACTGCTACAGGAAACAAAATAGAAGCAATAGTGTTTTCTTGTGCTCATCCAGCTCCCGTGCATATTCCTGATCATTTAGAGAAGAAAAACATACTGTACATCCAATTTAAAATTTAAAACATAGGTTTAAACTTTAGGCATGTTTAGACCTATTGCATCAATCTGATAAGGAATGTTAACACAGCAAGACTGCTACAGGTGGTGGCAATGGCACAATGAACGGCGACGGCGACGGGATCAGACACAGTGCCAATATAATCAACCCCATCATCCTATCCAAAAAAAAAAGGTATCAAAATTTATCAAGCAGAATGCCAATATATCCAATATCCAATATCAGAATGCCAATAGCAGAATGCCAATATCCACTCTAGGTTCTAAGAAACTAAACTCAAAAGCATATATATAATGCAACATCAATCTCCTAAAGACAGTTCAGATGATACAATTAAATGCAAATCTAAGGTATCAGAATTTTTAAAATAAGCAAACAAATTCAGTAGATATGAGCTTAAGAACTTCTCAGTTTGATAGATTTAATTCTTTCTCATTTCACAAAAAAAGGAGCTCCCATCATAAATAAAAATGAAGTCTAATATATTCTTTGTGCAAATCTTCAAAAATAATCATGATTATGTCCAGGTTAATACTTGATATAAATGCATATGAAGCATGAAAATAAATACAGCATAATATAAAATCTACAAAATATAATATCTACAAAAGGTTTTTGCATATCTAGGTTTTTGCATTGCATTGGTGACTGGACGAATGTTTGATTATATAAATATAAAATCTACACAAAATTTAGTATATACATAGTTTAATTTGACCGGATCTTAGGTTTCAATTATACAATGTTTGATTAATCTGTCCTGCCACTGAACCTCAATTTTTATAGCATGCTCAGTTTATAAAATAGTCTACAAAAGGTCAGGAAACGAAAAACTGACAATCAAACCAATGCAAAATATATGATAAGTTCAATAATGAAAAATAACCATAATTATGAAACATTGTATAAATAACAAAATGCAAAATTATTCAGAATAATCAAAGAATAATACCAAGAATCCTAGCGCATTTTATTAGAACCTGCAACAATAAAGACAATTATTGATTGCATTTTCTCAATAAAACACTATAATTTAATAAATTAAAACTATGACAATACCTGCTACAGATGCCAAATCTGGTTCATATGTGTCAACACTGTTATAATTATTATCTTCAATTGATCTGATGATTACCATATTAACATATTTACAAAATGTAATCAAATAAGTTTGTATATGCAAGTAAAATTATAATAGATATGAATTCTTATTACACATATACCTTTGCTGTAAATTTGGACAATTGCGCTTGTCATGTGATACTCCTCGATTTCCACATCCATGACATAACCTAGAATTTGAGCTTGATTTCTCCTTCGATGATTTCAATCTCTTCCCACATCTCTTTGTTCTGACCGAAGAAGGATCAAGAATACCAAGGCTCTCATCCATGAATTTCCTCCTTTGACTTTTATCATTGTATGTTGGACTAATGTTCATCTCTTGAAGTTTCTTATAGATACAATCAAATTGCTCATCCAAGAAGGTTATCCCCTCATTAGTCAAAGATGCATCATCAACTAATACTGAAGCTTTATAGGATAACCTCGAGTGTCTCGACATCAACAACTTTTCTGGATCTGAATCATTGATGAAATTTTGCTCTCCTAAAGCATATAGAGCTCCAACTTTTGCATTTCGTGTCCATCTTTTGAGTATATATGTATCAGGCAAATAAAAGACTTGGTTGATGCGAAAAAAGCTAACATATGTTTGCATGAAATCCCCTCAAACTCAAATTTCGTGCAGCTATACGAAATAAAATCCTTTTGTTTGTCATGTGTGAGCACCCTTGGTTTGGAGGAAGAAGAACTATCAAATTTCATCACATGATAAACCACTGAGTCAACTCCTGTAAAATTGATTGCACATAATAACCATGACTCTTGCTCATTTCACTTTGAAACTCCAGCCATTTCTTTTTGGTGTACAGCTTAACCATTTGGGTTTCCATTAGAAAAATTGTCTATATTTTAGGAATCTCATTCATATCAATATAGTCCGCAACTAATTCATTGTGTCTTTGATGTCTCAGTGCTCTATTAACACGGGTGATAAAATCTATCAATGAATTCTTATTTGAGACATATCTCTTAAAAAATGCATGTGAGCCTTCAGATCTTTGGCTACTAGTCATTTCAGCACAAAATACATTGCTAAAATATACTGGCACCCATCTATGTCGTAATTCATACATCAAGGACAACCAATCATTGTTCTCTAAATTTGCACACTTAATAGTCTCTTCCCACGACTTCTCAAAATCAATAGGTGATGTAGAATTTGCAATGACATTCTTTATGCTATGATAGTGGTCTCGAAAAGTCAAAGGAGGTAATTTTTCAGGGAATTTATTCAGTATGTTCCACAAACAATATCAATGCACTGTTTGAGAGAAAATTTGTGCAATGACTTTTGTCATAGCAGGATCCTGATCAGTGATTATAACATTTGGTGCTCCTTTAGGCATGACTTCTATGAACTTATTAAGCAACCAAACAAAGGAATCAATTTTCTCATCACATAGAAACCCGCAGCCAAAAACAATAGTCTGATGATGATGATTAACTCCCACAAATGGTGCAAAAATTAAGTCATAGTTATTAGTGTTATATGTCGTATCAAATACAACAATATCACCAAATACACTGTATGCCCTCCTTGATATATGATCTGCCCAAAAACATCTACTAAATCTGTTATCTGAATCAGTCTCGTAATCAAAGAAAAAAATCTGAATTCTTCTCTTGTTCAGATGTGAAAAACTCGATGAGTGTTTCGGCATCAATACCTTTTTGTTCTTCCCTTAGATTTCTTTCAAAATTTTAATATCTCTTTCTGTGCAACTTACCCCCTCAGGACCCCCATACTCTATCTCTAATAATCTCATTTGTTGTCAAGTTGGTACATTTGCCTCAGAAAACTATTTTGTCAATGTTTTCTTCGCTACTGAAACATTACGATGTGAGCATAGTAAATGTACTTTTGATGGAGTCGAGAGTGGATGATTATGGGTTTCTGTAAAGTTACTGACAATCCAATTAGGCCCAGTCTGTTTCTTGATAAATGTAATATTTGACTTGCAACTTGTTCTAACTATGCCACGTGCTCTTTCCCTTGTCAGTTGATCAACTTTTTCATGTTTAATCCGAAGATCTGTATGCCCTTCTTTAAAGCATACCATTTGTTTCCATGTCACTTCATTCGTTATCTTATTTTTCTTGCTCGTGTGCATCCTTGAACTAAATTCGGCTTCTCATGCATATTGATTATAGAATGCATATGTCTCCTCTAGTGATGAGAATTCTATTCCGAATTTTGGCTTTCGGTTATCTGTAACTTGCGGAATGTATTCTTGATCGCCAACTATATTTGGTTCCATTTCTGGATGCCCTCACATAATATTAGACAATAGATAAGTAGAAACAAAATAAATAGCAATAACAAACACCGTTTATAAACTAAAATAAATTGCTAGTAAAGTGAATTTTAAGGATAATAAATTTGTCTAGATTTGAACTACTTACTAGAATTTAAGCCAAATCATTTAAAAAAAATAAACATGTACAGAAGAATAAAATTCAGTGGCTACAAACAAAATTTGTAGATCAATGCACCAGGGTTAAAAACAGAAGAATAAATTTCAGTGGCTAAAAACAAAATTTTTATTCCTGATAAAAATTGAACAATGCGCCAGGGTTAGGGTTACGGTTCGAACGAGAGTGAGGATCAATTTTCTACCAAAAAAAAATCTGAAATTGCTTCCATCTATCTTATTTGCCTGGAAACCGGATGTTTAAACAGGATTAAATTTTTATGTGTGAACAATTTGATATGCGAAATGAGAAATGCATATCAGAAGAAATGCATCAGGAGCTAAGCAATATATCTGGTAATTAAAAGAGTTACACCAATAGAAACAGCAACGAGCTAAGCATGGTCCGCTAAAGAAACAAGTTTCTTTGTCAAAATCATTTCTAGTACAAACGCATACCAAACCTCTATAAAAGTAGAACAAATTAAACATGGTAAAAGAGGTCATCACACAATCGGATGGGTTTAGGGAAAACGCAAAAAAAAAAACTTTGTCAAAATCGATCTATCTCCACGGGACTACCGAGAGACCCATCGCACATCTATGATAGACGAGTCGAAGAGAAGATTTTAATCGGATCAGTTGCAGAAAACCGTGAGAAAGATTTGTACCTGTGAAGGCGGCTCGGCGCAGGCGGCAACGAGGAGGGAGGGATCAACGCAGGGGCAGGTTCCTGAGGCGAGAGAGAGAGAGGGAGGCGGCAACGCATGGGGAGCTGCGGACGGGAGAGAAGGTTTCGAACGTGGACGCGAGAGCAAGTTTCGGACGTGAACGCGAGAGCAGATTTCGGACGCGGACGCGAGAGTAGGCGGAAACGCCGGGGATCGGCACAGGCGGCCGTGAGGAGGGTTAGGGTTCGCTGCGAGAAAGAGGGTTGGCGGGAGGGCGCAAGGAGTGGAGTCGCGAAAATGATCTCGCAGCGATTGTCTTTTGCCCTAGTTCCTCTCACGCGGTCCAACGTGCATTGCCACGCTGGCTTCGGTCCGCAAGTTAGCGATGCCACGCAGGAACGTCTGCAGCCGGTCCGCAGCAAACGTCCGCACCTGATCAGCATTGTGTATATATATATATATATATATATATATATATATATATATATATATATATATATATATATATATATATATATATATATAGGCTGGAACTTGTGAGATTTTCTTGCATGGACTGTCGATTTGTAAAGTTCAATTATTGGTTCATTAGCCAATAAAATGATTGACTGAGTTTTGGGACTGCCAATAAGTGTCCTGGAATAGTAATGTCAGATCCTGTAACCAATGACTTCCTGCCTTCTACGGTTCTACCAGACCATGGAGAGGGGGATGGTTGATCGCCATGTTTTTCACCTTTAAATCCTTAATTCTAAGACCAGACAGAGGCCTTCTTCCCAAGATGTGGACCAATGGTATGTAGATAAAGAGTTCTACAACACCTGTAACTCAGAATGTTCATCCTTTCAAGTCGACGTTTATGGGAACCCAACACAACTGGCCACCCTGCTCATTCCTATCAGCGCACTGAGATAACTCTCAACAAGATACAATGTAGCTTTTTTGCACAGTGCTCAAATTGCTTCCTACTTGGGCTATACATACTATTCTTTTTTTGTTCTTTAGCTCTTAGTTTTAGTGAGCTCTTACATCAGGTACAGTGGCAGTTGACGGAGAGCTTTACCTAAGCTTCTCTTGGATTGAGCACATTTGAGCTCAGTTTTCACATTGATCAAAAGAGATCCTTTTTCACATTCCAAATGTTCCGGATAAATAGTAGGCTACACAGACAAATGTTCCGGACATGTTCAGCAAAACAGGAATCCGGAACAAGCATTTGGAGCTAAACTACTACAGTAGAGATATTGCCCTAAACACACGGTTACATGGTGCGGTCAAAGGCATCCTCCCTTTGAATCTTTCCAAGTAGTTCATGGACTGCTGTTGCAATCTCGTCCACTGAAGTCAATTGGCATTCATTTTCCACCTGCAGAATTCGTAACTCCATTAACTGCATGTCAGCCTAAGTAGTATCCGAACAGTTCAATAGGCCTAACTGTACCTTTAGGCTAAAGGAATAAAAGATTATCTCATCAATGGTAGTGACATTGAGGTGAAGCGTGCTCAGATTGAGGCTCTGCAATCCTACCACCAACTTCAACAGCTGCTTTGGTCGCCGCGGCGAGAGGACCTTGAGGTTGGCATGGCTGTCCACCATGGAGACCTCTATATCTGCCGCAGGCACCATAGTCTCCCTGGGTTTCTCATCGTTGGTGAACTTTGCGCGTCGAGAAGAGTCGGATGGGCACTGGGCGAAGGTGAACAGATCAGCAAAGGGAGCAGAACCAGCTTGCTGCTTGATTCTTTTGTGAGCTTCCAGAGTCTGTACTAGCTTTTCGAGCTCCTTGACGAAATTTATTGCCCCTCCAATTACGGATGCTTGATCACTCTGTCCAAGAAGAATTCAACATGCTTTGAAGCTTGAACAGTTAGCAAATTTATGGCGAAGCACAGGGCCCGTCAGATGTGCGTGCCATATGTCAATGTGGGGTTAGCTATCAATTATCATGAACAGTTGGTAACAGCAGTAAGCAAGTTCCCGAACTGTGCACGAATTCTGTTCAGAGATCTTTGGCCTTAATTACTAACAGATGAACAATAAGAATGCCACGATTTTGTTTTGAATACGGATGGATGACAGTAAGAATGTTTGCAATGTAAGAGATCAAAGAACACAAACTACTATTGTCCTCCCTGGCAAACCAGCCTCAATATGCGTTTTGAGGAAGGGATTAGAGATGATTTTAATCCTATTTTGCAGTTCAATTAAACAGGAGGAGGAGAGATATATAGAAGCAAACCTTGTGCACATAGGAGTCCGGCATGAGTGACCTGAGCACAGCCAGGTACTCGTTCATCTGTTTCCTCCGGTTGCGCTCCACCGCAATGTGATTCATCCGTTGGTTTTCCACCTCCTCCTGGTTCTTCTGGCTCCTCCACCGCTGTCTCTTTCTCCGGCCTACACCGGATCTCGGTTTGGCATGTATGGCATCATCAGCGGCATAGGTCTCCAGCGATGAGAATTTGTCAACAATTTGCACCATCGAGGAGCAAGAGGTGCCCAAAGCCGCATTATGTTCTAGTCCCCTGCCACCTTGACCACCTGCATTGCCTCCAAGGAACACAACCCCACTCTTATCATCTTCTTCCCGTGCTCCACCACCTAAGTCATAGCCCAAGAACTCCTCTCCACTGCTGAACAACTCCCTCATGGTGTAACCAAAGAGGTCTTGAAGGCAGATTGCAGCTTCCAGTGCCATGTTTCTGCGAGTAGAACACTATGGAGGAGGACTCAGGGTTAACACACAGAAAAACCAAAAGAAGCTTTCTTCCATGGGAGGATGAGGAGTGGCTGGTGAAGTAGTAGGCTTTAAAGGCCTCGGTGAAAGAGAACAGAACAAGGTTGTCACATGAAGTCAGGAAGGGAAAAGGATAGCAATAGGTAATAAGGGAGTGTGGTCTGGCCACCCGGCTAGTTTGCGTGTGCTTGCTGTGTTAATGGCATGGGAAGCTATGGTTGATAGTGAAAGAGCTAAAAAGGCAAAGAGCGGAAGAGAGATGCTTATTTTATTCGTCTAAAATAACTTGGCTCGAAGCCAGGTTCTGAAGCTCAGATGAAAAACAAAGGTGAAGAAAAAAAAGAAACCTCAATTAAGGACAGAATCTCTATTTGACTAAAGTTTTGGGACTCAGGTCAGAAGATCTGATCAGGGTGACCATGGTGCTGAGTGTAGTTATGGCGTAGGCCATGTGGTCTCCATCTCATTTTGGTGGTGACACAGATGGAGCTCTCCCTTTCACTTGCCTGAATTCTTTCTATTATTGGATCGAGCATATCTGTCAAGTTCCAAGACATGATCCTCATTTTCACTGTCATGCTCAATCATAAGTCACATGCTCCTCAAAATCAGTGTCATGCTCAGTCATCAGTCTGACTCCATGAGAAATGAGCAATGCCATAAGGACATGGAAGGAGTAATAAAAGAAGAAGAAAAATTAAAGTGGATTATTGAGGTATCCACAGTCACTAAATGAAACGGTTATTTCCTCTGGACAGCATAATCTAGTGTTTCCACCTTCTCAGTGTCAATGATGCCGATAAAGTTGCCACCAATGATCGATCAATCAATCTATCTGTTCTTCAAGTGGAAGAGAAAACATGAAATCAGACTAAAAATAGGGCGGAGTGCAAGTAGCCTGCCTTCAGTTTCCACACCCCACCTACAAAAATATTCAGCGGGTAAGGAAAAATAGAAGAAGAGAAGAAGAAAAACAAAAAAGTTATGTTTGCTCTAATCATAACTTTTTCATTAATCATGAAGCAGGTCGTTTGCATATAGCAATTTCTGTTGGGAGTTAATTTCAGAGTTGCTATCGAGAGGATACAAAGAGATATGATTTCGTCGAAGTTAGTGTTGGACATTATCTCCGTAAAATTATATTGATCTGATATAGGTGCTCACGGATAACAGTAATTCATTTCCCAAGATACAATAACGATGTATCAAAATAGCAGCACTACAAATTTCGAGGCCAACGAACCTTCTCGTAGATTTTTTAGACTCTGGATGTACAAGATGGGATGAATACTAATGACTTTGATGATTGAATGAATGAATCCATCATCTAGAAGACTCTATTTATACAAGGGAAGAGGTGAGATACCTTTTGGTGAGTGTCACATGCCACGTCACCCAAGCGCCACGTAGGCACTTCCATGTCACATGACACGTCACTGAGTGTCACGTCACCTGAAGCATAAATTTAAGTTCCTCGGAGTGCAAAGTGCGCCAACAAAGTGCCCATTGCACACGTACGCGCATGCGCGCATGGCGGGTGGCACGCTCGCAAGTTCGAGCACTTACTCGCCTGTGAAAAGAGACCACCTATGTTTTTCTTTTTTAACTCCATTAACACAGAAACACATATAACGAGGCAAACTCCTTTGAAAATTTCAGATGTGGGATTATTCCCCATCTACTTCCTTCTTTGTCAATTTTTTTATTGACTTTAAACAATTAATTTCTCATTCACTTGTAATCGATTTTGAGCAAATTAATAGTCTACATTCATCTACGCGAAACGTAGATTTCGTTTTTCAAATTAATTCTGACTTTCATTAATTGATGACACCTCGATTTTCCTTTGCAAAATCGTATTTGGTCTTTTTAAAGAACCAAATATTTAACAATCCCCCACATAAATGGAAATTAATGCATGTATGCATGCTAACACTTTACAAGAGTCCAATCGATAAGTCAATGCATCGGGAGAGGTAGCTTGTGGCTTTGAACTAATGCTATCGAGCATACTAGGCTGCACAGTGAAGGTGATGTCTTGAACTGCTCAGCTGTTTGTGTATACTAAGACAATAATGTTGGAGCAATCTATGGTCCGGAGTGACCATGTGTTTTGATATTTAGGCAAAGGGTTTAAGTTAGGTTCACCCTTATATTTGATATGTGTATGTGAGTATGCAGGTTTGTAGAATACACATAGGCTTAGCTGGATAGCTTCAGGTCAGGTGAAGGATGACATGAGGAGACAAGACGTGGGCTTATATGCATCCGAGGTAGAGCTGTCAAACGGGTCAACCCGTGGCGGGGCGGGTCGGCCCATGGCGGGTCAGCCATTTGGCGGGGCGGGGTGGGTCGACCCGTCATCTAGGTGGGTTAGAAAATCCTCAACCCAACCCAATCCAAGGCGGGCCGTGGGTTAGGCGGGCCAACCCGCGGGCCCATTAAAATATTTTTAAAAATTAAAAAATTTAAAAAATCATATATTTAGATTTCATCAATCAAATATATTAAGAAATATATTTTTTAAATATAAATGGATACAAACGAGTACTCATGTGATGAAAAATATTATTTTTTATTTTAAAATAATAACAAAGAAAGATAATAAATTGTCATAAAACTTAACTAACATGTAATTCTCAACCCGCGGGCCAACCCAAGCCCGTCACGGGCCGACCCGTGCGGGTCGCGGGCCTAGGCGGGTTGGCCCGCAGCGGGCTTGGGTTGCTTAAATTCTAACCCAACCCACTTAAATTGATTGGCGGGGCGGGCCAACCCGACGGGCCCAACCCAAATTGACAGCTCTAATCCGAGGGGTCGTGGACAAAGCAAGAATGATGAGCCGAGAGAAGCGCACTTCAAGGCAAACCCGAAGGATGGAATGAGGATGAGTCGCGGGCTCGTATGCATCCGAGGGACGAGAGCCAAAGTTGAAGAAGACTTGAAGTCAACAGGTCAAGGTGCTAGGTGAAGAGTCAGCTGAGTCGTAAGGGTCCGAGTGTTGAGAGAATTGTACTCGGAAAGGAAAATCCTAGGTTTAGGGTTTGGGCAGTCGACTGCGGCTTGTAGCATGAAGATGAGGAAAGCACACTTCGAGACGTACGCGAAGGATACCATGAAGATGAGTCGTGGGCTCGTATGCATCCGAGGGACGACGAGAGCCAAAGTCAAAAAAGGCTTGAAGTCAACAGGTCAAGACTGCTAGGTGAAGAGTCAGCTGAGTCGTGAGGGTCCGAGTGCTGAGAAAATTATACTCATGAAGGGAAATCCTAAGTTTAGGGTTTGGGCAGTCAGTTGCGATTTGTAATAGTCGACTGGTGTAGGGCATAGAAAGATCAGTCGACTGATCTTCTGTGCAGTCGACTGGTGTTGGCTGGAATTCGAACGTTGGGCTGTAATGTTCGGATTCGATTGGAACCAGTCGACTAGTAACAGCTAGTTCAGCCACGAGCTCTATTTAAGGGAGCTCGGTTTGACTGGCTATGGTTGACAAAATTGGCTTTGGTTAAAGGTCAATTAGTAGTCTTTGTGCTTAGGAGTCTTGTGCGAGTTGTGGTGATGTTTCTCCACCCATAAGGAGCGACACGAGCTAGCCGGAGGTCTTCCGGGGACTAATCCACCGACGGATCAAGATCGTCCACCTTACGGGCTGCCGTGGAGTAGGAGTTTTATCTCCGAACCACGTAAAGGTTTGATGTTAGCATTGTTTTAATTTGTAGTTGATATTTTCGCTTGCGTCCGCTAACAATTGTAGGAAAAAATCGACGTATCGAGGGGCAACGAGCTATTCACCCCCCTCTAGCCGTGCCATCGATCCCAACAAGTGGTATCAGAGTCGGGGTCGCTCGTCTACGGACTAACCATCGGGAGAGCAAAAGGTTAGAGGAAATGACGCTTGAAGAACGCTTAAGGGACAACATCAATGTTCCACCTCTCTATAATCGCGAGAGTTTCGATTATTGGAGGATGCAGACAAAGGTTTGGTTTAACATGAATTGGGATCTAATGATCGTCATTGGAAAACCATTTGAAGCCCCAATAGATAAGCACGGGAAGAAGCTCCGACTAAGATATTGGACCAAGGAGCAACAAATACAATCAAAGGCAAATGAGAAGGTAATCTCAATATTACTTAATATTTTATCTAATGATATAATTAGTGGTGTAGGTAAATACAAAAATATTCATGAGCTATGAAGCAAGATGATTACTCTTCATTAAAATCCTACACAAAAAGAAGAGTCCAAGGAGATGGGCTTGATGGTCCAAGAGGAAGAGAAGGACCAATCGGATGAGGAGAGAAGCTCACATCGAAGGAGGAGAAGAAAGAAGATGAGGAATTATTCACCTCCTCAAGTGAAGAGGCACAAGAAGATGAGAGACCATCTTTAATGTTGGAGCAAGAAGAAGCATCCACCTCATCAAAGGTTGAAAAATAAGTCAACCTAGCCTCCACCTCCACCAAAGCAAAGTCAAAAGAACACATTATTTGCTTTGGGTGCAATGAAAAGGGACACTATAAGGATAAGTGTCCAAAGGGTAATAAAAAGGAGATAAACCCTAAACTCAATTCAATTAATTTGAAAACTAACATGAGTTGTAGGGATGGAGCAAAGAAGGAGAAGAAGCATATAATATGCTTCACCTGTGGTGAGCTAGGACACTACCACACCAAATGCTCAAAGAAAGGATAATTCAAGAAATTAGAGCATTTGAGGAAGTGGGAGAAGAAGAAGAGAAGCATACATTAAGAGGGAGCTATAAGGGTAAGGGAGGTAATCCCTAACTTTAGGTGTAATTCAAATTCCTCCATGGATATTAAAAATAATATTAATTGTTTACCCATGCATAATTTTGAATTTAAATATCATGATAGGAGTAGGGTTAATAATGTAAATCAAAATCCTAGGAAAATCATGCATCATGATAAACCTAGAACCTTTAGACATAAGGACTAAGACATTAATCCAAGAAAAGGAGATATATGCCTAGACAAATGGGTAGGTCAAGGAATGTCCAAGATGGACATGTTGATTCTAGGTTTAAGAACTAGAAAGGGAAAATCAAGCTTTGAGGGCAAAGCTTGATAAATTAGAGAAAACCTGATAGATCGAAGTGGGAACGCTAGAGGGGGGGGTGAATAGCGGTTTATCGAATACTTTTCTTCCTACACGGTTAGTTGCACAGCGGAATATATAATAAAACAAAACTAACAAGGAAGAACAATGCTAACAACCTGATTTACTTGGTATCCACTCCGGACGGGTGACTAATCCAAGAATCCGTCGGTGGATCACTCCCCGGATAACCTCCGACTAGCCCTCGTTGCTCCTTGTGGGTGGAGAAATCTCGCCACAAACTCAAACAAAGCACTGAGCACAAAGACTACTATCTTGCCTTTAACCAAGACAAGATTCATCCAGAATCTCAGCCACCACGAAGTCCTCTTTAAATAGGACTCGGGCTGAAACCCTCGCCACCAGTCGACTGCTCCCAGGGCAGTCGACTGGTGTCACTGAAATTCGACCGTTGCACCCCAACGTTTGAATTCTCAGCCAACTCACCAGCCACCTACCAGTCGACTGCTCCCAGAGCAGTCGACTGGTCCCTAGCTGAAACCCTTCCCGAGTACATTCACACAGCACTCGTACCCTCACGACTCGACTGACTCCTCATCCGCAGTCTCGACTGTTGCCTTCGCACCCTCTTCATCTTCGACTCCCGCCCCTCGGATGCACGGAAGCCTCTAGCTTACCTTCATGCCATCCTTCACACATGCCTCGACGTCCGTGCCAATCAGCTCATCGTCCCTGATTTCCAAGGTCCCTCGGGTACACACAAGCCTCCAACTTGTCTCCATGCCACCCTTCACAGTACCGAGGCCATCCAGTCAAGTCCATATGTGTAACCTATACAACCTGCACACTCTGTTATGATATGAGAAAGTGTCCAAGGCAACCCTATATTAATCTTTATTTAATAAATGAATATTCACTATTTGGTATACATGTTGGTATTGATTGAGATCTAAACTCATTTACTGATGTCGCAATACGTTCACAGTTAGGAAGGAGAATTCACAATAGTGATATCCTACATGGCAATTGTAATATGAAATTGCCTATCGCGAATGATAATGGACCTATCAAATCTGTGAACTAGCATAGTTATTCTCTAATCAGCTGATTCTCACGCTGTGACATTAGATTAGAGATAAACTTTGTTGGAGACGGATGGCTAGAGAGGGGGGGGGGGTGAATATAGCCAATCACTTTTCACTTGCTTAAAAGTTTCCTGCACTTCATTATTAGTAGCAAGCAGCGGAAGAACAAAAGAAACTGAAAGTGCAGTAAACTAAACAATGAGAACAACAAAGACAATTGTCAAAACGCTAACAAGAGGGTTTACAAGGTTCGGGGATAACTTGCCACTACTCCTTGGCGTGCCCTTAAGGTGGGCGATCCCTTGATCGTCGGCAGATCAAGCCCCGGTTTCACCGGATATAACGCAACCTCCTTCTCGGTGGAGAAACCTCTCCACAGCGTTTCAATCAAGATAAAGTTTAAGCACAAAGAAACAACGAGAAGGATCTTACTCAAACACTTAGCAAGGACAAGAACACAGCAAGCTTCCCTGAGCTCCACCCAGTGGCGATCTCACGCAAGAACCCTTCTTCGTGTCTTCCCACTGTCGGACTCCAAGCTCCTTGTTCTCTCCTTCAAGCGCTCAAGTAAAGACTGGTTGCTTCTCGTTCGCTTGCTCAAAGTGATGAAAGCTTCAAGAATGCAGCAAGCAGATTGTGGAGAACACAAGGCGCGGCAAGAACACAAGTTCAGAAGTCTGCTTCCACGAAGCCAAATTCCGCCCTTTTGTTTCTCCACTCAGCATCAGGTGACAACATCCTCCGTAGCCTCCAGCTACCTTGCTGCCAACGCCAGCTACCACTGAGCCCTCTCTGGTCTTCCTGAGATCCCCTCAGCCAAGCCTCAGTCTCGGCTCCAGTCTGCAGCTCGGCCGTTGCAACCTGAAATGGAGAATCGGATAAACCTGCTCCAAGGAAAGCCTTCGTTGACCTCTCCTTGAGTGTTTGAATCCTCCCTTGTCACCTGCAGCTTAATCAGACTGTTAGAGCAGCAGATCATACAGTAAATCAAATATCAGTAGCGAACATCAGCAAATCGGATACGATCAGACGCTCTGACCACGTCTGACAGTGCAATTTGAATTAAAGTGATCGGTCACCGGACTGATCCAGGGTTTGTGGGTCGGTCACCAGACTGATCCATAGCTTCACTGGGATTCCCAGCTCTCGCGGCTATACACTCCTGATCGGTCACCCAACCGATCAGAGTGAAGCCTGATCGGTCACCAGACCGATCAGGATAGATGAACAGTGATTTTTTAATCAGATCCAAACTCCCTGATCGGTCACCGGACCGATCCAGGGTCTGATCTGCAAGGGAACTCACTCATCGTCTGCTCCCTGATCGGTCACCAGACCAATCAGGAGCAATCCAGCAAGGAAGCAGCCTGCTCCCTGATCGGTCACCGGTCCGATCAGGAGCCACACAGTAGATTCCCAATCTCACTGTGCGCTCCCTGATCGGTCCCCAGTCCAGTCAAACATCGCTGGATCGGTCACCAGACCGATCCACAAAGGAGCAGCATGCCAATGTCCCTGATCGGTCACCAGATCGATCCAGAGACTCAACCCTAGCCCTCCAAGCTAGGAATCCATCCACCTTAGCCCTCCAAGCTAAGGATTTTTCCATCTAACTCTCCAAGTTGGGAATTTGCACCTAACCCTCCAAGCTAGGACTTTTCACCTAGCCCTCCAAGCTAGGACTTTTCACCCAACCCTTCCGAGTTAGAACATCATCCAACCTAGCCCTCCAAGCTAGGCACCTGACCCTCCAAGCCAGGACTTTTTCACCTAATTCTCCAGGATGGGAATTTGCACCTAACCCTCCAAGTTAGGACTTTTCACCTAGCCCTCCAAGCTAGGACTTTTCACCCAACCCTTTCGAATTAGGACTTTTCCAACACCTAGCCCTCCAAGCTAGGATTTTTCACACCTAACTCTCCATATTAGGATTTTCCAACACCTAGCCCTCCAGACTAGGATTTTCAATAACATGCCTGATCCCCGATCAGGACTTAATCATAATTCATACCATGCCTGATCCCCGATCAGGACTTAATCATAATCCATGTCATGTCTGATCCCCGATCAGGACTTAATCATAATCAATGATCATCCACCTAAACTAAAATCGATGTCAACACCAAAACAACAATCAGGGCAAGACTGCATCAACAATCTCCCCCTTTTATTGTTTGACAATCCGATTTTAAGTTTAGAGATCTCAATCAATATTTTTCAACTTTAGAATCATAGGGGAATCCAGATCCTCCCCCTATAACATGATCATCCTAAACATAACCAACCACACTCTCCCCCTTTGTCGAACACAAAAAGGGTCTAGACGGGCTGTTAAGGTCGACCATACTCCCCCTCAACCCTAGAGGTATCCCAAAACAACAATGATTTGATTGAATATGAATAAGCATATGATCACATATGACAAAAAGATATAGGCATGACAAAACAGGCATATGTATCATATGAGCATGACATCATAAGCATGAACATAGCTATAAATCAAAAATGCAGATAGTATAGCATGGCATCAACAAAAAGCATATCATCAAGGAATAAAACATGCATCAAGTCATAAACATCAGGTCATAAAAAAAACTAAGAAAGAGTATGATGCAAGTCACAGACATCAAAATCCAGAGACATGTGGCACTAGGCCACACTAAATAAGTCAAGGGGCATACATAGCCCAACAGTCAAACAGAGCACATAGTCAAATAAGAGAGATCAGCTAGAAAACAATCAAACATCAGTCGGAGGGTCATGTTGCATCGGGTCATCCATAACGGCATCATCAGCAACCCCCGATCGTGATGCAGCACTGAAAGACGATGTCCCTTCTGGGAAGGTGTGTTGACGCCACTCATCATACCACGTGCGCTGAAGGGTGCAGGACTCCGTGACTACGAACTCAACCGTGGTCAGTCGACGATCAAAGAGACGGAAGTCCGACCGAACCTCCTCGCGCCAGGTCTCCCTCAAATGTAAGTCCTCCTGCAGAGTCCTGTCGAGCTCTGATATCTGCCATCGGAGATCCGGATCCGGCTCGTCATAGTCATCATCATCAGCAGCAGCGGCTGACACCTGACCCTGTGGACCTCCCCGTGGTAACTCACCAAGAACCCTACCATCTTTCCAAATCAACATCCGATCGGGCCCCCGAACAATGATGCCGGACTTGGCGAATGCTCGCCGGCCAAGTCTGCAATCCTGTTGTACCATGGGCATCGTCCGACCCTTGGTAACATCAAACACCTACTGACATGAGCCAGTCGGTGATGACGTGACCAAAAGGCATGTAGACTGTGCGTCGGCTGGAATCTCGATAAGATAGGATGGATTGGAAGATGCTCTCCATGATATCGAAGTCTAAACGGCGGTGCATGCCGTAGAGCATCAGACAGTGATAGGGTCGGATCTCAGCTAAAGGTTTGGAGGTGATTGGCAGGATACACTTCGTGATGATCTTGAATAAAATATAGCTAGTGGTAGAAAGACGCAGTGCGGCAAAGGTAGGAAAGTCAGGGCCAAGCTCATCAAGACCGTCTGGATGAGGATAACCAAAGAAATACTGATGAATGGAATCAGGGGTAACATCTGCAAATGATGCTAGCAGGGGATTAGGAAGCTCGGGATAGAGTGAATACATGTTTGGTGATCGGCGACCACCCAGAAACTCGGCTAAAATTTCATATGAAAAATCGAGGTTCATCTTCCCGACCCGAGTAGTGAACTCGAAACTCCCTTGCGGACCTTGTTGGAGATTGTTGTAGAATTCTGAGACTAGGTCGTAATTGATGGTCCTTTCGAGGGAGAGAAGAAAACCAAGATTGTAGTACATGACTATCTCCATGACTATGGGCAATACTCAGTTAAGAAAGAAACGCCAATCAATCGGCAGGGTAATAGTTTGAAGGTCCGTGCTTGGAAGGCCTGTTCACAGGCCGCATTCGGGAACCGAGAGCTGGAAGAGGGCAGTGGCCGTTTGGAAGGCTCAGATGCAGCAGGGGTTTTCCCCCTTGAGCTGCCCTCCCCAACTTCTTTTCCTTTAGAAGACTTCCTAGAGGTTGAATTGGTCATACACATGATTTAATCAAGGAAGTGATCATTAGAGGTAAGACCCAATCAAAGAGTTGGAAAATGAAATGATCGATAGAGAAGGAAGGTCACGGCAAAAACAGAGGGGACACGACACCACAGCAAGAACAAGAGCCAAACATGGTTAGCTTCACAAACAAGCATTATAGATTGATTTGAATGAAAAACCAAAGCAAGAACTTACTTTGGTGCCATTGGAGTAGTTCTTGGAGATCGACAGCAAGAAGCTTGCGCGGAAGGGTGCTCTCGGCGCAAGAGAGGGTCGCAGAGTGTTTTTGTGAGAGAGGAATGCGCACAGGACTTGGAGAAACCTTCACACTCACGCTCACGCGAGGAAGAAGAACACGCAGGAGGCCTTCTCGCGCACACAGGGTCGCGCAAGAGGGGGGTTTTCGGCGCTAGGGTTCGGAAGTGAAGGGTTTCGGGAAGTTATTTGGTTGGTAGATCGGTCCACCAACCGCAATTTAATGCGTTTGAACGGATCACCGTTCGATCTGATAGTGCCCAGACCGATCAGGCTATCGCCTGATCGGACTGGATAGGTCCTGATTGGTCGAGTGACTGATCAGGAAGGATCCTGATCGATCGGCTGACCGATCAGGAAGGGGACAGTAGGATCAGATGATTTTCGAAGAACCCTCCTGATCGGTCTGTGGACCGATCCAGCAGGGTGTCAGATCGGTCTGGGGACCGATCCTGGCCAGCACAGAATGATTGAGAAAAATTGTTCAAAGCCCTTCGATCGGTCCATGGACCGATCGTTTCTGAATGAACCCAGATCGGTCCGGGGACCGATTAGCCCTATGCCTGATCGGTCCGGTGACCGATCAGGGTTTCTGATACTTCCTGATATGATCTGAAGTATTCAGTTTCAGATTTTCTGAAACTTTCCAACGAGATCTGATGAAGTTTATCAAACTTGGACATGATCTCATGACTAGAATTGATCCCTTAAGAAGAATCAAAAGTCCTTATAGGTTCAACAATCACTTTGACCCATACAAATGGAATCAAACTCAAACAACAATCATTCAAACAATTTCAACTAAGTTTGAGTCAAATCCAATGTTCCAATCAAGTTTCCTTGATTGGAATGTCCAAGTATGATCATGGAGCCAAATACACATATGTTATGCATTGGTTTTCCCTATACTTGGTCACCGAAGTGATTATTATCTCGTCAACTTAATTTCTCAAGGGATGCATTGACATTTTGAGAAATTGAGTTGATCCTAACATCTCACCCCATATCTAGCAAACAAAAATGTTTTGGGTAACCCTTATAGTTTGTGTGAGATGTTCCCAAGGTTACCCAATTGTTTCCCAACAATTTGAAATAATCATGAAGGGTTTTAATGCTTTTTGAGAATCATGAAGTGCGACACATTCCCAACTCCCGTCTTAGAAAACTAAATTCATTTTCGGGAAGTGGTTTAGTGAAAATGTCAGCTAGGTTTGACTTGGACTCTACATGAGAGAGTACAATGTCTCCTCTAGCTACATGATCCTTAATGAAGTGGTGTCTTACTTCAATATGTTTGGTCCTAAAATGATGGACTGGATTCTTGGTTAAGTTAATTGTGCTTATGTTATCACATAACACTTGCACACCCTTGTAACTCAATCCATAGTCCTCTAAAGTATGGATCATCCACAACAATTGTGATACACTCTCTCCCATGGCGATATATTCTGCCTCGGTAGTAGAAAGAGCAACACAATGTTGCTTCCGACTCGACCAACTTACTAAGGACGAACCTAAGAATTGGCAACCCCCACTTGTGCTTTTCCGGTCCAACTTACATCCAGCGTAGTCGGAATTCGTATAGTCCATCAAATCAAAAGATTCGGTACGGGGATACCAAAGACCTACACCAATTGTGCCCTTGAGATATCTTAAAATTCGCTTAACAGCAATTAAATGAGATTCCTTGGCACAAACATGATACCTAGCGCACATACCCACAACAAATAGAATGTCCGGTCGGCTAGCTGTGAGGTATAGCAAACTACCTATCATGCTTCGATATTGAGTTAGATCAACGGGTTTACCACTCTCATCATTGTCTAATCTTGTGTTTGTAGCCATGGGAGTGGTTACCTCTTTTGAATCACTCATGTTGAATTTTCGAAGCATTTCTTGTGTATACATTGATTGGTGCACATGGATATCATCGCGAGTTTGCTTGATTTTAAGTCCAAGGAAGAATGTCAACTCTCCCACTAGACTCATTTCAAACTCACTCTCTATGTGTCCAATGAACTCGTTTAAATAGCCCTTATTATTTGAGCCACAAATTATGTCATCGACATATACTTGGGCTACAAAAATGTTGTCACTATCCCTTCGTAGAAATAGTGTAGGGTCTATTTGGCCTCTAACAAAGCCTTTCTCAATCAAGAATGTCGACAACCGCTCATACCAAGCTCGGGGTGCTTGTTTAAGGCCATAAAGTGCCTTTTTGAGCTTGAACACGTGGTTTGGAAATTCGGTACTTTCAAACCCCGGAGGTTGTTCGACATAGACCTCTTCTTTAATCAAACCATTTAGAAAGGCCGATTTGACATCCATTTGATATAATTTGAAGCCACGATGTGCTGCAAATGCAAGCATCAATCGGATGGACTCTAATCGTGCCACGGGACCATAAGTCTCATCATAATCAAGGCCTTCAACTTGACTGTAGCCCTTGGCTACCAAGCGTGCCTTGTTTCTAATGATTTCTCCCTTATGGTTTAATTTGTTCTTGAAGACTCATTTGGTTCCAATAATGGTGGTCTTCTTGGATCTAGGGACTAAGTCCCAAACTTGACTCCTCTCAAATTGACCTAGTTCATCATGCATTGCAATGATCCAATCGGGATCACTTAATGCTTCATCAATTTTTCTAGGTTCAATTTCAGAAATTAGGACAACTTCATTAGCCTCATTCCGGAAGAATGATCTAGTCCTAACCCCATGATGAATATCTCTAACAATTTGGTCTTGGGGATGACTAGAGGCTAATCTAGTTTGCCTAGGAGTTGGTGGTGCTTCTTGTACGGGTTCACTAGACGCAAGTTCAGCCTCAGGGTCCTGCTGATCAATGGGTTGTCTAGGTTCACCGTCATCAGACTCATCACCATCAACACCACTTGGAGTTTCTTTCAAACTTAGCCTCCTAAGTTCGAGTTGAACTCCTTCTGTATTTTCTGATTGGTCAATTGATTTTGGAATTTCTTCAAAGACTACATCAGAAGACTCTTCAACTAATCTAGATCTCTTGTTGTAGACTCTGTAAGCTTTGCTAGCGAGGGAATACCCGACTAGTATCCCTTTATCATCCTTAACCGTGAACTTTCCAAGGTGGTCCTTGGTGTTTAGAATGAACACCTTACAACCAAACACCCTAAGGTGTTTAACCGTAGGTGGTTTTCCAAACCAAAGTTCATGGGGAGTCTTTCCTAAAAACCTATGGATGAGGACTCAATTTTGCACATAGCAAGCTGTATTTACAGCTTCAGCCCATAAGTAACTCGGGAGTGAGTACTCATTAAGTATGCTTCGTGCAGCCTCTTGAAGAACACGGTTCTTCCTCTCTACAACACCATTTTGTTGTGGTGTTCTAGGAGTAGAGAACTCATGCTTATAACCTCTATCTTGACAAAATTCTAAAAATCTTTGGTTTTGAAATTCACCTCCATGATCACTTCTAATTGTCTTAATGGTTGATGATTTTTCATTTTCTACCCTTCTACAAAAAGAAATGAAAGTATCTAAGGTTTGGTCCTTATGTTTCAAAAAGTAGGTTCATGTGTATCTAATGAAATCATCAATAATCACAAAGCAATACCTACTTCCATTCAATGATATGATGGTACTACAATCAAATAGATCCATATGAAGTAAATCTAATGCATTGGAAGTACTTACAGCGCTTTTACCTTTATGTGCAGATTTTGTTTGCTTACCCATTTGACATGCATCACAAAGTTTGTCTTTTTCATACTTGATGCTTGGTAAGCCTCGGACTAGTCCCTTGTTGGCCAACTTCCGGATGTTCTTCATGTTAACATGTGCTAGCCTCCGGTGACAAAGGGTGGACTCTTCTTCTTTTGACATGAAACACTTAGCAAAAGCATTAGTAGCACTTTTAAATGAAACTTGATAAATATTGTCTACTCTTGCTCCTACTAGTACCGTGTCCAAGGTGTCATTTTGTCTAACTAGACATTGACTTGGTTGGAAGTCAATTGTGTAACCCGTGTCACACAATTGACTGACACTTAGGAGATTAAATTTCATCTCCTTGACTAGAAGGACATTTGAGATTCTAAGACATTCGGATATTTGAATGTCTCCTATTCCTATAACCTTAAGACTACCATTGTTACCAAATGATACATTACCTCTACTTTTCTTGTGAAGTGTGGTAAATAATGATCTATCCCCGGTCATGTGTTTGGAGCATCCACTATCAACGAACCAAGTTGATAGATGCTCCCCCTCAATCATAACCTACACAATTCGAAAAATAGAAGTTTTAGGTACCCAAACCTTGGGACCTAAAGCATCAACTTAACATGACTTAGGCACCCATACCTTGACCATTTTCTTTTGGATTTTGGGTGTCCTAGACTGTCTCATATCAGTCCTAGACATGAGAGACACAAATGACGGTTCTTTAGGGCGATAACCAATACCGGCCCTATTGTACACCGCCCTTTGGGCATTTTGGATCATATCTAGGGTCTTAGAGCTAGTTGAGAATTTCCCATGAATATTCTTGAGCTTCTCAACTTCACTCTTCAATGATTGGTTTTCCTCTACTAGCGATTCATCATGCAAATCATTGACTTCCTCAACCTTAGAGGACTTTAACTTTTCAATTTCAAGTTTCAATGATTTAATTTCATCTTCTAGCAATTCAACATGTAAATCATCAATATTATCATCCTTAGAAGCTTTCAATTGATCAATTTCTAATTTCATTGCCTTAACCTTATTCTTTGACTTTTTAAGCATATTAGATTAGCATGCAATTGCTCTATAACATTTTTCAAGCTTGGGAGAAGTTACCACTTCATCATCCGAAGATGATGAAGCCGCGTTTGAGGAGCTTGAAGATTCATCACTGCTATCCTCTCCAAGAGCCATGAGTGTCACTTGCCTTGTGCTCTTCTCCTCCTTTTCTTCATCGGATGAGCTAGAGGATGACTCATCCCAAGAGGCCTTCAAAGCTTTCTTCTTCTTCTTGAATTTCTCTTCTTTTCGTTTGTATTTCTCCTCCTTCTTCTTAAGCTTTGGACATTCATTCTTGAAATGTCCTTTCCTACCACACTCAAAGCAGGATGCATTATTCTTATCAAGTTTGGATTCACTGGTGTTACCTCTACTTTTGAAACGTCGATCCCTTCGCATCATCCTCCTCACAAAGTTTGCCATCTCAAATGAAGAGGAGCCGCTGCCATCTTCCTCGGAATTGGACTCGGATTCGGAAGAGGATGAAGATGATGAGACCTCCTTCTCCTTCTTCTTCTTCTTCTTCTTCTCCTTCTTCTTGTTGGTTCGACCCCCTGCAACTAAGGCAATCCCCTTCTCCTTGGGGCCTTTGTTTGCCATCTCATGCAATTCCATCTCACAAAATAAGTCATCTAACTTAACAATGGATAGATCCTTGGATACTTTGTAGGCATCCACCATGGATGACCACAAAGCATTCCTTGGAAATGCTTTCAACACATACATCACAAGGTCGCGGTTCTCGACCTTTTCATCAATTGAATGAAGCCCATTAAGGACTTCCTTGAACCGGCCATGAAGCTCACTTACCGACTCATTCTCCTTCATGGAGAGATTTTGAAGTTGATTGAGGAACAAATCCCTCTTTGCGATTCTAGAGTCCCGGGTGCCTTCGTGAAGCTCAATGAGTTTGTTCCACAAGTCCTTCGCACTTGTGAAGGGACCAACCTTGATGAGTTGATATTTATTCATGCCACATTATAGAGTGACAACAGCCTTTGCGTCGGCTTCACTCTTCCGAGTTTGTTCAGCAGTCCACCTCCAAGACTCCAGCTCTTTGCCTTCGTCATCCTTAGGAGGAATGAATCCCTCCTTCACTGCGAAGCAAGTGTGGATATCCATCTTCAGATAGTATTCCATCTTTGATCTCCAATACTGAAAGTCGGCGCCAACAAAGAATGGAGGTCGGGTGGTGGAGAAGCCTTCTCTCAAAGCCATCTTGTTGATAACTCTTGGATGTTAAGTCGTAAACAGAGCCCCAAGCTCTGATACCACTTGTTGGAGACGAGATGGCTAGAGAGGGGGGGGGGTGAATATAACCAATCACTTTTCACATGCAATTAACAAGTTTCCTGCACTTCACTTATCAGTAGCACAGCAGCGGAAGAAACAAAAGAAACTGAAAGTGCAGTAAACTAAAACAGAAATGAGAACAAACAAAGACAACTGCCAAGAACGCTAACAAGAGGGTTTACAAGGTTCGGGGATAACTTGCCCCTACTCCTTGGCGTGCCCTTAAGGTGGGCGATCCCTTAATCGTCGGCAGATCAAGCCCCGGTTTCACCGGATATAACGCAACCTCCTTCTCGGTGGAGAAACCTCTCCACAGCGTTTCAATCAAGATAAAGTTTAAGCACAAAGAAACAACGAGAAGGATCTTACTCAAACACTTAGGAAGGACAAGAACACAGCAAGCTTCCCTGAGCTCCACCCAGTGGCGATCTCACGCAAGAACCCTTCTTCGTGTCTTCCCACTGTCAGACTCCAAGCTCCTTGTTCTCTCCTTTAAGCGCTCAAGTAAAGACTGGTTGCTTCTCGTTCGCTTGCTCAAAGTGATGAAAGCTTCAAGAACGCAGCAAGCAGATTGTGGAGAACACAAGGCGCGGCAAGAACACAAGTTCAGAAGTCTGCTTCCACGAAGCCAAATTCCGCCCTTTTGTTTCTCCACTCAGCATCAGGTGACAACATCCTCCGTATCCTCCAGCTACCTTGCTGCCAACGCCAGCTACCACTGAGCCCTCTCTGGTCTTCCTGAGATCCCCTCAGCCAAGCCCCAGTCTCGGCTCCAGCCTGCAGCTCGACCGTTGCTACCTGAAATGTAGAATCGGACAAACCTGCTCCAAGGAAAGCCTTCGTTGACCTCTCCTTGAGTGTTTGAATCCTCCCCTGTCACCTGCAGCTTAATCAGACTGTTAGAGCATCAGATCATACAGTAAATCAAATATCAGTAGCGAACATCAGCAAATCGGATACGATCAGACGCTCTGACCGCGTCTGACAGTGCAATTTGAATTAAAGTGATCGGTCACCGGACCGATCCAGGGTTTATGGGTCGGTCACCAGACCGTTCCATAGCTTCACTGGGATTCCCAACTCTCGCGGCTATACACTCCTGATCGGTCACCCAACCGATCAGAGTGAAGCCTAATCGGTCACCAGACCGATCAGAGTGAAGCCTGATCGGTCACCAGACTGATCAGGATAGATGAACAGTGATTTTTTAATCAGATCCAAACTCCCTGATCGGTCACCGGACCGATCCAGGGTCTGATCTGCAAGGGAACTCACTCATCATCTGCTCCCTGATCGGTCACTAGACCGATCAGGAGCAATCCAGCAAGGAAGCAGCCTGCTCCCTGATCGGTCACCGGTCCGATCAGGAGCCACACAGTAGATTCCCAATCTCACTGTGCGCTCCCTGATCGGTCCCCAGTCCGGTCAGACATCGTTGGATCGATCACCAAACCGATCCACGAAGGAGCAGCGTGCCAATGTCCCTGATCGGTCACCAGACTGATCCAGAGACTCAACCCTAGCCCTCCAAGCTAGGAATCCATCCACCTTAGCCCTCCAACCTAAGGATTTTTCCATCTAAATCTCCAAGTTGGGAATTTGCACCTAACCCTCCAAGTTAGGACTTTTCACCTAGCCCTCTAAGCTAGGACTTTTCACCTAGCCCTCCAAGCTAGGACTTTTCACCCAGCTCTTCCGAGTTAGAACATCACCCAACCTAGCCCTCCAAGCTAGGCACCTGACCCTCCAAGCCAGGACTTTTTCACCTAATTCTCCAGGATGGGAATTTGCACCTAACCCTCCAAGTTAGGACTTTTCACCTAGCCCTCCAAGCTAGGACTTTTCACCCAACCCTTCCGAATTAGGACTTTTCCAACACCTAGCCCTCCAAGCTAGGATTTTTCACACCTAACCCTCCAGGTTAGGATTTTCCAACACCTAGCCCTCCAGACTAGGATTTTCAATACCATGCCTGATCCTCGATCAGGACTTAAATCATAATCCATACCATGCCTGATCCCTGATCAGCACTTAATCATAATCCATGTCATGCCTGATCCCCGATCAGGACTTAATCATAATCAATGATCATCCACCTAAACTAAAATCGATGTCAACACCAAAACAACAATCAGGGCAAGACTACATCAACAAACATGAATGCTAGTTAAGGGAACTAGTTCATTGGAGTGACTGGCTGTAAAACTTCATATGGTAGTCTACATATAGATATGTCAGTGAAGTTTTTACTGCAGCTTAAGTACGATGTTCCTTTGACTTGTGGTGTTCAAGTCATCTTGGTCATGGAGACTTATACTTTGACATCTTAAGCAAGCATCTCCAAGGAGGTGTGGACCAAGGATGATTGGGTATAAGCCGAAGTGCCTGAAGATGTTTGAACAACCTACAAAGGATTCACCACTCCTTGCGAGGAGATGTATACCATAAGAGAGAAGAGACTTGATTGATTTTATCATGAATTAAAATATGATTTTAACCATGATATAAAATCAAACTTGGCATGATGGAATAAGTTATTCTATATTTGAGAGGCTTGATGGTTGAGAGGCCACTATATAAAGGACCCAAGGTAAGGCTTGGGTGATAATCATAGAGATGAAGGCATAGGCTCTCTCCCTCTCTTTCTCTCCTTCTCTTCTCCCCTTCTTGCCGTGCACCAACCAGCCCCAAGAAGGAGCACCAGCCGGCCATCCTTTTGTGGTTAGTCTTCCGACTTCTCTCTTGGTTTTTCTCGTCGCGTTCTCGGAGAATCTAGTAGTTCTCGAAAATACGAAACTCGTGGCTTTGCGAAGTCATCCCGAAGATACTCGGCGTGGACGCGAATAGAGGCGGAGCTTCCAAGGGACGCTTACGGTTGGATCTCGTCCCTTCCTTCGAGTTACGCGAGGTAATATGTAAATTAGTTTACGTTTCTGCAAAAAAATTTAAATATATGATCATGTCTACACAAGATAAAATTACATGCTTAGATGTGTGGTTAAATAATTTTAGAAATTATTTATGCTAAACCTTCCGCTGCACGTAATTAATTTTAAAATTATGAACCCGCATCCATGTCAACATGCATCCGGTCCCAACAGTGGTATCAGAGCCGAGGTTTGTGTTCGACATAATCATATAATTGTTTTGCGGAAAGCTTTATCATGATCTCGATTTTGAAAATTTTTCAATTATGGAAACTTTCCAATTATGGTAAATTTTCGATTTAGGAATTTAAAAGTTTGGAAATCTTCATGAAATTTCGCAAACTTTTGAAATATCTCTGTTTCTGAAATTTTATGATAATTGTGAAAACTTTCTAATTTTAGAAATTTTCTATTTCGGAAATTTTCTAATTTTGGAAAAACGTAAGTTTTCTTTGTACCAGAAACTTACAATTATTCTGAAAAACTTTTATTTTTGGAAACTTTCCATTTATGGAAAGCTCGCAATTTTAGGCACTTTCTTTCAAGAAAGTCTAGATAAATTATGGGAATATTAATTGTCATTTAAATTTATAATTAAAAATTAAATTATTTATAAAATTTTTTATTTTGGATTGAGCCTCGGGGAGCCGTCCAATTTAAAGTTAGTTGTTATAATTAAATTTCTTAAATTAAATTTAAATTGACAAATGTTTAATTTGGATTGAGCCTCGGGGAGTCATCCAAATTAAGTTATTGATATTAATTTCCCATAAATAAAATATGTGATCAAATCTTGGAAATTTTTGAGGTGATTCTCAAACGATAATTTACTTATTTGATTTATGAGGTGATGCTCTTACATATTATTGTCTCCGAAATTAATTAGGAAAATTATTTCCTATAGAGTATATTTCCTTAAATAAGATTTTCATGAAAATAATATGTGGTTGAATTAAGGGAATTTGTCTCTTAATTTAATAAGATTTGATTTAGAGAAATCAAAGTCTTAAACATATTATTTCCGAAATTGATTATGATAATTCAGGAAATTATTTCCCAAAACACTTCCTTGAATAATGTATGAAATTAGAATAAGGAAATCCGGTTCCTAATTCAATTAATGAGACTTGATAAATTAAGTCACATACATACTTTATTAAGGAAATCGTTAGAACATGATATAATTATATGTCATGAATGAGCATAAAAGAAAAGGATGAGACCCAAACCCCCTTACAAAATATTAAGGCCAACACCTTCCATTAATATGGTTAGAACCGGAGTTTTGTTTCTCGTTTGGGTTGATGGACACATCCATGCTCGGCTTGAACCTCAACATGTTCTAACCATGGAATTAGTTTATGATTAATATAGTTGGAGTCAGAGGTCAATCCTTAGTTTTGGTTGTTGGACACATCCAAGCCTGACTAAACGGTTGAATGAGCTCCAACCATATTAAAACTATTTCTTGACTAATGGGTCAGCCTCAAGCTTGGAGCATCGATTTGTTGTGTCACAGCCAAGGTCGATGTAAAGAGAGGTGCAGTTGGGTGCTATGTATATTGTTGCATACTTGTTAATGAGTTAACAACCCAATGATTTATGCAAGCATTGAATTAGTTGATAGCATAATGTGATAGTTACATATGTATAATATGTAATCGGTATAATTACCTACCTTCATAGCTAAGAATAACTTGATGGACTCTAGCCATGGTTGTTCTTATCTATGGTTGGATATCAACCTATTTGGAGATGTTCCTACGATCTCCCGAATTGATAAAAAGGGTTATTCAATTCGAAAAGTAAATAGGATTTAATTAGTGTATATTGATGCATTCTTTATCATCACATAAGCTCAATTTGTATTTCTAGGATAATCACCTGATCATGTCTTCTCTGAATTTGTATTCCATTTTGAACATCAACAAGCTGACTGGGCCAGACTTCATGGGCTGGCTTCGAAACCTGAGGATAGTCCTCAAGGCAGAAAAGCTTGCTTATGTCCTTGAAGAACAACTTCCCAACCATCCTCCTGAAGATGCAACTCCAGACTAGTTAGTGGGCTATCAGAAACATGTGGCCGATTCTGAACTTGCGAGTTGCATCATGCTAGCCGCTATGGTACCTTAGCTACAAAAGCAGCATGAGCATCCATATGCTCATACCATCGCCTTCCATCTTCATGAGCTGTTTGACGAGCAGGCGAGATCCGAAAGGTTTGAGGTCTCCAAACTCCTCTTCACCTTTAAGATGCAGGAAGACACTTCTGTCTCACAGTTTGTGTTGAAGATGTTGGGGTACATTGAGCGACTAGGCACACTCGAATTTGCAATGGATCACGAACTAAGTATTGACTTAATTCTGCATTGTTTGCCCAAGAGTTACTCACAATTTGTGATGAACTATCGGATGAACAAACTGGAGACTACCATTCCTGAGTTGCTTAACCTGCTGAAGACTGTAGAGCCTTCTGTAAAGCAGGATCAGAAGATGGTATTGTTACATGGTTCCTCAAAGAAAGGCTCTAAGAGGAAGCCCAAAGAACAAAATAAGGGAAGGAAGAAAAAGGCCAAAAAGATTGAAAAGGCACCAAAAGACACTTGCCATCACTGCGGCAAGGAGGGCCACTGGCGAAGAAACTGCAAGGTTTATCTTGAGTCCTTGAAGACGAAGGCATCCGATGCCCCATCCTCTTCAGGTATCTTCGTTATTGAATGTCACTCTATTTTCTCGTACACCTGGGTACTTGATACTGGGTGTAGCTCACATATATGTAATGATATACAGGGGCTAAGGAATAGAAGAAGACTCGTCAAGGGAGAAGCGAATTTGCAAGTTGGAAATGGAGCAAAGATTGCTGTTGTTGCCATCAGAACATATTTGCTAAAGCTCCTTACTGGACTTGTCTTAGAATTGGATAATTGTTATTTTATTCCTTCGTTAATAAAGAACATTGTATCTATTTCATGCTTGAATGAAAAGGGTTATCGTTTAACTTTTAGTAACAATTGCTGTTGTTGATGCAGTCTGGCCCTGATTGTTGTTTTGGTGTTGACAACGATTTTAGTTTAGGAGGATGATTATGATTAAGTCCTGATCGATGATTAGGCATGATATGGGAAATCCTAACCTGGGAGGTTAGGTGTGATGATTATGATGATTATGATTAAGTCCTGATCGATGATTAGGCATGATATGGAAAATCCTAATCTGGGAGGTTAGGTGTGATGATTATGATGATTATGATTAAGTCCTGATCGAGGATTAGGCATGATATGGAAAATCCTAACCTGGGAGGTTAGGTGTGGAAAATCCTAGCTTGGAGGGCTAGGTGTTGGAAAAGTCCTAATTCGGAAGGGTTGGGTGAAAAGTCCTAGCTTGGAGGGCTAGGTGAAAAGTCCTAACTTGGAGGGTTAGGTGCAAATTCCCATCCTGGAGAATTAGGTGAAAAAGTCCTGGCTTGGAGGGTCAGGTGCCTAGCTTGGAAGGCTAGGTTGGATGATGTTCTAACTCGGAAGAGTTGGGTGAAAAGTCCTAGCTTGGAGGGCTAGGTGAAAAGTCCTAGCTTGGAGGGCTAGGTGAAAAGTCCTAACTTGGAGGGTTAGGTGCAAATTCCCAACTTGGAGAGTTAGATGGAAAAATCCTTAGCTTGGAGGGCTAAGGTGGATGAATTCCTAGCTTGGAGGGCTAGGGTTGAGTCACTGGATCGGTCTGGTGACCGATCAGGGACATTGGCACGCTGCTCCTTAGTGGATCGGTCTGGTGACCGATCCAGCTATGTCTGATCGGACTGGTGACCGATCAGGGAGCGCACAGTGAGATTGGGAATCTACTGTGTGGCTCCTGATCGGACCGGTGACCGATCAGGGAGCAGGCTGCTTCCTTGCTGTCTTGCTCCTGATCGGTCTGGTGACCGATCAGGGAGCAAACGGTGAGTGAGTTCCCTTGCTAATCAAAGTCTTGGATCGGTCCGGTGACCGATCAGGGATCTTGGATTTGATTAAAAAGTTACTGTTCATCTGCCCTGATCGACCTGGGTGACCGATCAGGATCTTTTCTGATCGATCTGGTGACCGATCAGGCTTCACCCTGATCGGTCTGGGACCGATCAGGCGTGTATAGCTGCGAGAGCTGGGAATCCCAGCAAAACAGTGGATCGATCTGGTGACCGATCCACACACCCTGGATCGGTCCGGTGACCGATCACTTTAATTCAAATTTCACTGACAGACGTGGTCAGAGCGTCTGATCGTATCTGATTTGCTGATGTATGTTTCTGATATTTGATATGCTGCTGCTCTAATGCTCTGATTGAGTTTCAGGTGACAGGGGAGGATTCAAACACTCAAGGAGAAGTCAAAGAGTGCTTTCCTTGGAGCAGGTTTGTCGCTTTCTCATCTCAGGTTGCAACGGCGAGCTGCAGACTGGAGCTAAGACTGGAGCTTGACTGAGGGGAGCTCAGTGAGTCCAGAGATAGCTCAGTAGAGGCTGGCGTTGGCAGATGAGTAGCTGGGAGCTACAGAGATGTTGTCACTTGTCGCTTGGCGGAGAAACAAAAAGGAACGCGAGAAGGAGAGTTAGTAACGAGTTCTTCAGTTTTTCGTGCTCCTGAGTTCCTGTGCTACAAGCTTGCTGTTCTTGAGTTCTTCATCCATTCTAAGCAAGCTATTGAGGAGCAATCATCATACTTGAGCGCTTGAAGGAGAAAACAAGAGGCTTGGAGTCCGACAGTGGGAAGACACGGAGCAGGGGTCTGCGTGAGATCGCCACTGGGTGGAGCTCAGGGAAGCTTGCTGTGTTTTGTCCTTGCTAAGTGTTTGAGTAAGATCCTTCTTGTTGTTGTTTCATTGTGCTCATTCTATATCATTGTTTGAAACACACTGTGGGGAGGTTTCTCCACCGAGAAGGAGGTTGCTTCATATCCGGTGTTAACCGGGGCTTGATCTGCCGACGATCAAGGGATCGCCCACCTCAAGGGCACGCCAAGGAGTAGGGGCAAGTTATCCCCGAACCTTGTAAACCCTCCTTGTTAGCGATCTTGCTAGTCGTGTTTGTTTTGCTTTCGTCTTGTTTTTCTGCACACTCTGGTTTCTACTCTTTCCGCTGTGCTACTGATATTTGAGTTGCAGAAATCGTGATAAGTTTCAAAGGCAAAAGTGGTTGTCTATATTCACCCCCCCTCTATAGCCATCTCGTTCCCAACAAGTGGTATCAGAGCAAGGGGCTCTATACACGGCTTAACAACCGAGAGTTTTCAACAAGATGGCTTTGAGAGAAGGCTTCTCCACCACCCGACCTCCATTCTTTGATGGCGCCGACTTCCAATATTGGAGATCAAAAATGGAATACTATTTGAAGATGGATATCCATACGTGGTTCGCGGTGAAGGAAGGATTCATCCCTCCTAAGGATGATGAAGGCAAGGAACTCGAATCTTCGCGGTGGACTGCCGAACAAACAAGGAAAAGTGAAGCCGACGCTAAGGCGGTTGTCACTCTACAATGTGGCATGAACAAAGACCAACTCATCAAGGTTGGTCCCTTCACAAGTGCAAAAGACTTGTGGAACAAACTCATAGAGCTCCATGAAGGCACCCGAGACTCGAGGATTGCAAAGAGGGACTTGTTCCTCAATCAACTTCAAAATCTCTCCATGAAGGAGAATGAGTCGGTAAGTGAGCTCCATAGCCGGTTCAAGGAAGTTCTTAATGGACTTCATTCAATTGATGAAAAGGTCGAGAATCGCGACCTTGTGAGGTATGTCTTGAAAGCATTTCCAAGGAATGCTTTGTGGTCATCCATGGTGGATGCCTACAAAGTATCCAAGGATTTATCTATTGTAAAGTTAGATGATTTATTTTGTGAGATGGAATTGCATGAGATGGCTAACAAAGGCCCCAAGGAGAAGGGGATTGCCTTAGTTGCAGGGGACCGGATCAACAAGAAGAAGAAGGAGAAGAAGAAGGAGAAGGATCTTTCATCATCTTCATCCTCCTCCGAATCCGAGTCAAACTCGGAGGAAGATGGCAGTGGCTCCTCTTCATCCGAAATGGCGAACTTCGTGCGGAGGATGATGCGAAGAGACCGACGTTTCAAAAGGAGAGGTAACACTAGTGAATTCAAGCTTGATAAGAATAATGCATCTTGCTTTGAGTGTGGTAGGAAAGGGCATTTCAAGAATGAATGTCCGAAGCTTAAGAAGGAGGAGAAACCTAAAAGAAAAGAAGAGAAATCCAAGAAGAAGAAGAAAGCTTTGAAGGCTTCTTGGGATGAGTCATCTTCTAGTTCATCCGATGATGAGAAGGAGGAGAAGAGCACAAGGCAAGTGGCTCTCATGGCTCTTGGAGAGGAGAGCAGTGAAGAATCTTCAAGCTCCTCAAACGCGGCTTCATCATCTTCGGATGATGAAGAGGTAACTTCTCCCGAGCTTGAAAAATGTTATAGAGCAATTGCATGTTTAACTAGTATGCTTAAGAAATCCAAAAACAAAGTTAAAGCATTGCAATTAGAGATTGATCAATTGAAAGCTTCTAGGGATGATAACATTGATGACTTGCATGTTGAATTACTAGAAGATGAAATTAAATCTTTGAAACATGAGATTGTAAGCTTGAAATCCTCTAAGGTTGAGGAAATCAGTGATTTGCATGATAATGAGTTAGTGGAGGAAAACCAATCATTGAAGAGTGAAGTTGAGAAGCTCAAGAATATTCTTGGGAAATTCTCAAATAGCTCTAAGACCTTAGATATGATTTTAAATGCCCAAAGAGCGGTTTACAATAGGGCCGGTATTGGGTACCGCCCTAAGGAACCCTCTTTTGTATCTCTCATGTCTAGGACTGACATGAGACAATCTAGGACACCCAAAATCCAAAAGAAAGTTGTCAAGGCATGGGTGCCAAAGTCATGCTTAGTTGATGCTTTAGGTCCCAAGGTTTGGGTACCTAAGACTTCTATTTTTCGAATTGTGTAGGTTATGATTGAGGGGGAGCATCTATCAACTTGGTTCGTTGATAGTGGATGCTCCAAACACATGACCGGGGATAGATCATTGTTTACCACATTTCACAAGAAGAGTAGAGGTAATGTATCATTTGGTAACAATGGTAGCCTTAAGGTCATAGGAATAGGAGACATTCAAATATCCGAATGTCTTAGAATCTCAAATGTCCTTCTAGTCAAGGGGATGAAGTTTAATCTCCTAAGTGTCAGTCAATTGTGTGACACGGGTTACACAATTGACTTCCAACCAAGTCAATGTCTAGTTAGACAAAATGACACCTTGGACACGGTACTAGTAGGAGCAAGAGTAGACAATATTTATCAAGTTTCATTTAAAAGTGCTACTAATGCTTTTGCTAAGTGTTTCATGTCAAAAGAAGAAGAGTCCACTCTTTGGCACCGGAGACTAGCACATGTGAACATGAAGAACATCCGGAAGTTGGCCAACAAGGGACTAGTTCGAGGCTTACCAAGCATCAAGTATGGAAAAGATAAATTATGTGATGCGTGTCAAATGGGTAAGCAAACAAAATCTGCACATAAAGGTAAAAGCACTGTAAGTACTTCCAATGCTTTAGATTTACTTCACATGGATCTATTTGATTGTAGTACCATCATATCATTAAATGGAAGTAGATATTGCTTTGTTATCATTGATGATTTTACTAGATATACTTGGACTTACTTTTTAAAACATAAGGATCAAACCTTAGATATTTTCATTTCTTTTTGTAGAAGGGTTGAAAATGAGAAATCATCAACAATTAAGACAATAAGAAGTGATCATGGAGGTGAATTTCAAAACCAAAGGTTTCTAGAATTTTGTCAAGATAAGGGTTATAGGCATGAGTTCTCTACTCCTAGAACACCACAACAAAATGGTGTTGTAGAGAGGAAGAACCGTGTTCTTCAAGAGGCTGCACGAAGTATGCTTAATGAGTACTCACTCCCGAGTTACTTATGGGCTGAAGCTGTAAATACAGCCTGCTATGTGCAAAATCGAGTTCTCATCCATAGGTTTTTAGGAAAGACTCCCCACGAACTTTGGTTTGGGAAACCACCTACGGTTAAACATCTTAGGGTGTTTGGTTGTAAGGTGTTCATCCTAAACACCAAGGATCACCTTGGAAAGTTCACGGCAAAAGCTGATGAAGGGATACTAGTCGGGTACTCCCTCGTTAGTAAAGCCTACCGAGTCTACAACAAGAGAACTAGACTAGTTGAAGAGTCTTCTGATGTGGTTTTTGAGGAAATTCCAAAATCAATTGACCAATCAGAAAATGTAGGAGGAGCTCAACTTGAACTTAGGAGACTAAGTTTGAAAGAAACTCCAAGTGTTGTTGATGGTGATGAGTCTGATGACGGTGAGCCTAGACAACTCATTGATCAGCCGGATCCTGAGGCTGAATTTGTGTCTAGTGAACCTATTCAAGAAGCACCACCAACACCAAGGCAAACGAGACTAGCCTCTAGTCATCCCCAAGACCAAATTGTTGGAGACATCCATCAAGGGGTTAGGACTAGATCATTCTTCCGGAATGAGGCTAATGAAGTTGCTCTAATTTTCGAAATTGAACCTAGAAAAATTGATGAAGCATTAAATGATCCCGATTGGATTATCGCGATGCAAGATGAACTAGGTCAATTTGAGAGGAGTCAGGTTTGGGACTTAGTCCCTAGGCCTAAGAAGACCACCATTATTGGAACTAAATGGGTCTTCAAAAACAAATTAAACCACAAGGGAGAAATCATTAGAAACAAGGCACGCTTGGTAGCCAAGGGCTACAGTCAAGTTGAAGGTCTTGATTATGATGAGACTTATGCTCCCGTGGCACGATTAGAGTCCATCCGATTGATGCTTGCATTTGCAGCACATCGAGGCTTCAAATTATTTCAAATGGACGTCAAATCGGCCTTCCTAAATGGTTTGATTAGGGAAGAAGTCTATGTCGAACAACCTCCGGGGTTTGAGAGTACCGAATATCCGAACCACGTGTACAAGCTCAAGAAGGCACTCTATGGCCTTAAACAAGCACCCCGGGCTTGGTATGAGCGGTTGTCGACATTCTTGATTGGAAAGGGTTTCGTTAGAGGTCAAATAGACCCTACACTATTTCTACGAAGAGATGGTGACAATATATTTGTAGCCCAAGTATATGTCGATGACATAATTTGTGGCTCAAACAACAAGGGCTATTTACGTGAATTTATCGGACACATGGAGAGTGAGTTTGAAATGAGTCTAGTGGGAGAGTTGACTTTCTTCCTCGGACTTGAAATCAAGCAAACTCGCGATGGTATCCATGTGCACCAATCAAAGTATACACATGAAATGCTTCGAAAATTCAATATGAGTGATTCGAAAGAGGTAACCACTCCCATGGCTACAAACACAAGATTAGATAATGATGAGAGTGGTAAACCCGTTGATCTAACTCAATATCGAAGCATGATAGGTAGTTTGCTATACCTCACAGCTAGTCGACCAGATATACTATTTGCTGTAGGGATGTGCGCTAGGTATCAAGTCTGTGCCAAGGAATCTCACCTAATTGCTGTTAAGCGAATTTTGAGATATCTCAAGGGCACAATTGGTGTAGGTCTTTGGTATCCCCGTACCGAATCTTTTGATTTGATGGGCTATACGGATTCCGACTACGCTGGATGTAAGTTGGACCGAAAAAGCACTAGTGGGGGCTGCCAATTCTTAGGATCGTCTCTAGTAAGTTGGTCGAGTCGGAAGCAACATTGTGTTGCTCTTTCCACTACCGAGGCAGAGTATATCGCCATGGGAGAGAGTATATCACAATTGTTGTGGATGATCCACACCTTAGAGGACTATGGATTGAGTTACAAGGGTGTGCAAGTGTTATGTGATAACATTAGCACAATTAACTTAACCAAGAATCCGGTCCATCATTCTAGGACAAAACATATTGAGGTAAGACACCACTTCATTAGAGATCATGTAGCTAGGGGGAACATCATACTCTCACATGTAGAGTCAAAGTCAAACCTAGCTGACATTTTCACTAAACCACTTCCCGAGAGTGAATTTAGTTTCCTAAGACGGGAATTGGGAATGTGTCGCGCTTCATGATCCTCAAATTGTATTCAAAACCCTTCATGATTATTTCAAATTGTTAGGGAACAATTGGGTAACTTTGGGAACATCTCACACAAACTATAAGGGTTACCAAAATGTTTTTGTTTGCTAGATATGGGGTGAGATGTTAGGTTCAACTCAATTTCTCAAAATGTCATTGCATCACTTGAGAAATTAAGTTGACGAGATAATAATCACGGTGGTGACCAAGTATGGGGAAAACCATTGCATAACATATGTGTATATGGCTCCATGATCATACTTGGACATTCCAATCAAGGCAACTTGATTGGAAACTTGAAGTTGGAGTAAAAACTTGTTTGAACTTGCTTGATTGATTGATGGTTGAGTTTGACTCCATTAAGATGGGTCAAAGTGTTTGTTGAACCTATAAGGACTTTTGATTCTTGTTCAGGGATCAACTTTAGTCAGAAAATCATGTCTAAGTTCGACAAAGTTCATCAGATTTCTTTTGAAAATTTCAGAAGTTCTGAAACTGAACATTTCAGTTCGTATCAGGAACCCTGATCGGTCACCGGACCGATCAGGCATCGGGCTGATCGGTCCCTGGACCGATCTGACCCCTTCCTGTGATGTTCGGTCCACAGACCGATCTGCAAGCCGTGATCTCCCGAAATCTGACTAAGTGTTTTGAGCTAGCCTGGATCGGTCTCCCGACCGATCTGGCATCCTGTGGGGATCGGTCCACTGACCGATCAGGGAGCTCTGAGTTTTCTCTCCGGACCCTACTGATCGAATCTTGATCGGTCACCCGACCGATCAGGAGCGAGTCTGATCGGTCATCCGACCGATCAGGACCATTCCAGTCCGATCAGGCTGTATCCTGATCGGTTGGGACGCGATCAGATCGAACGGTGATCCGATCAACTGCATTAAATTTTGGTTGGTGGACCGATCCACCAACCGATTAACTCTCTCCAAACCTTCGTTTTCCCGAACCCTAGCGCCGAAAACACTCTGCGCGACCTTGTGCGAGCGAGCGAGAGAGTCCTTGCGTCTCCCTTCTTCACGCGCGTGCGAGGTCTTCTGCGAACGGGCGTTTTTCTCCGAACTCCAAGTTCTTGCGCAAGTTCCTTCTCAATCTTGCAATCCCTTCAAACAAACTTCAATGGCGCCTAAGTAAGATTTGATTTCAGTTTTCCTTTCACAACAGCTCTTAGAATATATATTTGTGAGGCTAACCATGTTTTTGTTTTTGTTCTTGCTGTGATGTCTTGATCCTTTTTGCCTTTGCCGTGACCCTCTTTCTCATCTTATGACCAAAAATTTTTATATCTATCTTTTGATTGGGTCTCATCTTATGATCAATTCTTGTGCTTCAATCTATGTGTCATGATCAATTCGAATCTCATTAGAAAATCTGCTAAGGGAAAGGAGGTAGCAGAGGGGAGTTCTAGAGAGGAAACCTCTTCATCCTCTCAAAGGCCTCCACTCCCTCAACTTACTCGATTTCAGAGTCGTGATCTTGCCTTCAAGTTCTAGTGGCACAACTTCAAGTTAATGCCGTGTCGGGCTATAGACCCAACTTTTATCTATGAACACTGTCCAACAATTCAACAACGAATTGAGTTCTATAATCTTGAACCCCTCTTGCTTTTTGAAGGACCGATCAACCTGACCTTGGTTTCTAAGTTCTATAACAATATGATCAGTGGACCGGGCACTGGGTGGAGCACGGGATGGTAGACTCGTGTTGCCGGTATTGATCTTGCTTTCGATCGATCTATCTTGACTGATTTTATCGGCTGTCGCCGATCACACAACGAGTTCTTTCTCTATCCTGTTCCTCCTAATCCTCTCCCAGTCCCCTTCGATGGAGTGACCTCTGATTCCATCTACGAGTACTTCCTGGGTCATCCTAGACCAAGGGATTCTGGTGAGTGCACCCGTGCCTTCCCGACATTTCCTGCTCTTCATCTTTCCCCTGTTGATTATATCTTGTTTAAGATCATTACAAATTGTCTCCTTCCCACTACCTCAAAACATCTTGATGAGATTCACCCGTTTCACTGCCTGATGCTTTACGGGATGCATCAACAGTTAGACTTTGACCCAGTAGCTTCAGTATTCTCCTCTATCATCGTACACAGTATGCCATTATCTCAGTCAGTCTATATGCCATTCGGTCACATCATCACTGCATGGCTGAAGTCGGTTGGCATCGACGTTTCACAAGGCCACATTGTGCCCATGATTCGACAGGACTGCCGGTTGGATCGTCGCATGCTTGCTCAGTCCGGCGTTGTTCTTGGGACTCAAGGGCTGAAGTGGAAAGTTCGCAGACGAACGGAAGAGTTACCGAGGGCAGCTCCTGACCCGGGGACGCCAGCTATTACTGCAGACTATGATGAGTTGGCTCCTGATCTGCGCTGGCAGGTCGCAGAGATAGAGCGACAACTGGAGCACGAGTTACACATATCCGAGCTTTGGCGGGAGGAGGTCAGCTCCGAGTTCCAGTCATTTGATCGCCGTGTTGATGCCTTAGCATCTGGTGTCTCAGAGATGAGCGCATTCCATGACAGATGGTATGAAGAATGGTATCATCATACGTTCCCTGAGGATGCATTCCCCAGTGATCCTTCACCCAGGGATATTATTTATATTGATGATTCTGATGAAAATTGATCTTATCTGTGTATTTGACTATGATACTTTTGGGCTGTATGCCCTCTGACTTTGTTGGTGTGACCTTGAGTCACACATATTTTGCTACTTGTTCGGATGTTTTCATGCCTTGACCTATATATTCTTATCTGCCATGCTTATCTACTATTGTTGATGCCATGTTTATTATGTATCTGTTATCTGCATGATTGTTAGATTGTCATATTCATGCTTTCATTGCCATGTCTATTTTATACTTATGAATATTATGGCATGCTTTGGGAGTCTATATTTCATACTCATATGATACATGTGATTGCTATGTCTTGCTATAGATTTTTCACATGTGTTCGTATGATATTCCACAAACTATCACATTTTTGATGAGTTGGGATACCTCTAGGATTGAGGGGGAGTTCATCTTAATCTTGACAGTCCCTTCTTGTCCCTTTTTCGTGTTCGACAAAGGGGAGAGTGTGGATTGGTTAAGTTTAGCATGATCATTTGTAGGGGGAGGATCTGGATTCCCCTATGATTCTAAAGTTGGAATATTGATTGAGAATCCCTAAACTTAAAATCGGGTTGTCAAACAACAAAAAGGGGGAGATTGTTGATGCAGTCTGGCCCTGATTGTTGTTTTGGTGTTGACAACGATTTTAGTTTAGGAGGATGATTATGATTAAGTCCTGATCGAGGATTAGGCATGATATGGAAAATCCTAACCTGGGAGGTTAGGTGTGATGATTATGATGATTATGATTAAGTCCTGATCGAGGATTAGGCATGATATGGAA
>JAGFNQ010008453.1:44334-124871 GCA_024364735.1 Boesenbergia rotunda
AGCAATATATACGTACATCGTGATCATTCGACTTGTGCAAATCATTTCACATATATATATTGGCTGAGAAAAATTCGACTGCTACCTATCCGAACCACAAATTAATATTTTATTGATAAAGTGGTTCGGTTGTCTCGAAACTGTGTTTGATAAAGTCATTCTTTGGCGGGAGGGGTATAAAAGTAACTTCACTATATGGGATGCGCCCTTTGGTATAATAGAAACCATGGTACTCCTTTCGGTAATTACGAATAGTTGGATACGCCCTTTGGTAAATTGCCGTTTTATTTAGCGACGAATATTAATATTTCGTAGCTAAGATTAACGATATAATATAAAACACTGCTAAAATTATCATATTCATCGCTAAAATACACCAGGGTTTGCAACGAATGCAGAAAAAATCGTTGCTAGCACAGTGTTAGCCACAAACATTACAAAAACAAAACTATATTACCGGTAGAAATTTCCATCGTATTTCGTTGCTATATTAGTTTACTGACGAAATTACGATGAAAATATGGTTATTGGAAAATAGTGTGTCAGAGACCGTTTATCGACGGAATGTAAATTCTGTCAGTAAATTTAGCTATAGAATTAGTGATTCCATTAGTAAATTTACTTACAAAATTAGTATTTCCATCGATATATTCGGTTGCGGAATTGCAATACCTATCGACGAATCTTTTATTCCATCGACGAACACAGATGGAATCCATTGATTTAGTCGAGGAACACCAATAGAACAAAAGTTTATGTTGGTGTTTTCCGATGGAATCCAAGAATTTAGTCGGAAAACACCATCAGTAGGGATTGTGATTCTATCGATATTGGCCGACGAAATTCATATTTCCATCGGTAACTACGGATGAAAAACAAAATTCCATTGATAAATTTAATTTTTTTTGAAATATTACTTTTATATTCACAACGTAGCCTGTTTACAATTTTCAATCTATATAAACCATGATAGACGATGGTTATACAAACACAATCCATATATCACAATCATACAATATAATCCATATAATCACAATCACATGAACAAACACTTTATACAATCCATCATCTATCACAATCATACAATCCATACAATCACAATCAGATAATCTAACACTATTTATACAATCCATCATCTATCACGATCATACAAACAAACACAATTCATATAAATTAATCACAATCATATACAGACAATTAAATCAAAATCCATATTATCATACAAACTATCCAAATATTCAGAATAATTAAAGTATCTAAATTCATACTATGATACAATCTATCTAAATATAACGTATTTAAATCAATACCTTGTTAGAAATTCACTCCAAATAATACGTTCATATACAATCATATGAGGTAGTAATATAAAATCCTAGAGGAAGTCAAATACAATAGATTATTATTAGAATGATGTAATAAAAATTATAATATATGTACAATTAAAAAGTTGTATATATGTATAACTAATTTTACATGTAATAAAAAAGGTACCTAAATCATAAGAGGATATCAAATGATGATGAATTATATTAATAGATACTCCTGAGCAAATGTAATACAATATTTAGAATTGAATAAATTAGAATATGAAAATAGAATAAATATATTGTAGGACCGGTGTGGTTGATAGAGGGGGTGAATATCAACTTGAAAAAATCTTCTCGTAAAACTCGACGTTCGTTCGTTCGTTCTAGATAGAGAGTTAGTAGCATATCGATAAATAAAGAACGAAAAACAAACAGAGAAGACACATGGGTTTTTACTTGGTTCACAACCCCCAGGGTCAGTACATCCAAGACCTAATCACGGGTAGCGCCCCTCCACTAATGGTCTCCTTTCCGGACTTTCCGGAGGCAGAGATGTTGGGATGTATACTAAAAGCATTGCTTTTGTTTAAAGTACATCTACATTTTAAAAGATAATCGCAAAAATCACATGATGCATATTTATACTAGTATGTGTACAAAAATATCTAATACTTTGCATTGTAAATAACATGGTGCATGGTGACGCATAGAAGATCATGTTATCAAGTTCCTTGCAGAAGTATAAGTAAGAGGCTCACAATCTAGATGGAGTTGGGCAAACCATCGGGATGGTTGTAGTGTAATTAGGTGTGGTTTATCTTAACCATATAATTACACTAGTGCACTTTATGTGCATTGAGTAGTATCAAAAGAGAGGTCATCCAATTTTGTACAGACTTCGTAAATTGGATTAGATCTCGGTTTATATTATGGAGTACGATCTCTTAATCCCGAAATAATAACGGGCATGTATAATTAATTATTATTTTTTTGACTTACCAATGGGCGAGATTTATTCTGTTAAATCAATAGGCCCGGTAAATTGATAAATAATATTAATTATATGGTATGCTGTTGATTATTGAGGAAATCCGTGTCTTGGTGAGACAGGATGATGATGCCCCTTGGTGAGCTTAAAATGATCGTCATGTCAAATCTTGCAAGTGGACTATGGTCCGACATGATGAAAAGGTTGAGTGGTACTAATCAAGGATCAAAAGGATAATTAATTAAAATTGTCAATAATTTAAATTAATTATTGAGCATTCAATATCTTAAACCCGGAGAGATGGACGACTCATAATAGATTGAGCCCATATGAAAATATGCGGTTGGTGAGGAAGTTCAATGGGATCCTTTAGTGGAATGAATCTCCATTAATGGATCGGGTTTGGATCCATTAGAGGGCCAAGAACCAACTCCTCCTCATGGTCCCTACCTTAGCCCTATAAATACCCCATAGGAGTCATGATACAAGGCTAATAATTAAAGAATTAATCCACAATTAACAAGAACACAAAACCCTACTCTCTCTCTCTCTTCTAGGGTTGGGCTTGCGCCGACGATAGAGGAGGAAGAAGGAGGTGATCCTCCGTGTTTCATAGTTCCAACAAGTCCTCCTCTTGGCATGAAGCTTCGACCAGACCTAGGAGAGCTCGGTGAGGAGAAGAAGGCGGGAAGGGGCTGTCGGCGGCGGGTTTTTGCTGAGCGGCGTCGGCGGCGGTGGAGAGGAGAAGGAATTATGTTCTTCTCCTTACTTCTCTTCGATCTCTTCTCCTATCTGCATCACAGCCTCTTCTCTGCATGTGCAAGCAGGGAGTAGAGAGGAGAGGCAGTTGGTGGCCGGAAAAACAAGGAAATTTCCTTGTTTGGCACCCGCGAGGGTGAAGAAGGTAGAGTTAGGTTTTCGGCGAGTTATGGGGAAGAATAGAGAGTTGTCTCTCTTCATCTTCCTAACCTTCCTCTCAGTGCTGCCTTATGGCCGGTTGGACCTTGGAGCTTGAGGTGGCCGGCGGCGTGAGGAGGAGAGGGGGAAAGGTGATTGGCGCAAAGAAACCCTAGGACCTAGGGTTTGTGTTGGTGCTTGGAAGAAGGAAGAAGAAAGGAGATTAATTCGAGGACTTCGATTACTCCGTGTCTTGGTAGCTCATCGCTCACACGACGTCCAAGAGGGGAGGGTCATAAGGTAGAAGACTGCGAGGTAAAAGGCGAGGTATACCTCTCCCTAGCTCCTCCTTTGTTTTGTTAGATTATTGCTTTGATTTTGTTTAACATTGCATGTGTTTAATTAATTATCGTAGTTTAATTATGTGTTAATTAATATCGATAATTAATCATGTCATGGACCCCGATAATAAAAACAAAAATCGGCGATCCATTCGTCATCTTTTCCGCGGTTGATTAATTAGGAAAGTTACAAGGCCTTAACTTTGGTTTTGACTTGAGTTAATTGACATGACGACGAGAAGGTCATTTGGGAGATGGGTCTCTATTCGGATTAAATTTTTAATCCATAGACATAGAGAGGTTACTCATGTTCGACCCCGTGATTGCATAGGAAATCCACAAGCCATACAAGGGATTATTCCCATCAATTGGTATCAGAGCGAGGTTTTTGATTTTGTGTGTTTAGGATTCGGTTATTTTTCTTCACATTATCATGTACCTTATTTTTGCTGGATAATAATTGGATGTGCATAGGCTAACTTTTTGTTGTAGGCACTAGATTCCAACTATTATGGCATTAATGGTTACGTATGTGATTGATTGTGTGTTTTGTAATTAATTAAATCCTCGGGGTTGACGAGGTTAAATTAGGTATTTAATTTTTATAATTAAATGTGGCACCTATTTAGCCAAGCTTTTATTTACTTTTAATCTAGATTACATGTACACTCCTTTGTGGATATAGGATCAATGGATGTAAATAAGTAGCTAGTCATCTCGGCTCGTAGACTCCTTCATGGTGGCTTGCGCATGGAAAGGATGGAGTGGACGAGGTGGCGACATGACTGGAGGCGCATTGGAGACCAAGGCCATAATAGTTGGAAAGATCTAGGATTTTTCCTCATTTATTATATTGGTTTATGTGCTTGTCGTGTGTGTGTGCATGTGAAAATCCTCAACGTAAATAACTAAGTGGGAGAGGGACCCTAAGGGTCCCATGGCCTCCATTACAATATGATAAGTGATGCGAACAAGTCTGCGCGTCGGCTCTGAGTGCCTTCCTCCTCATTGGATGGGCTTGTTCTACGGATCACTAGGTCAGAAAAGACTATAGGAAATTATTGAAGAGCGTGTGTACTTTCCCATCAGAAGACACATAATCGGAAATAATTTTTTTAGTGTCGTGTAATGGTGAACGCTTAGATGCAAATAATAGTATCCTCCTTATCGGAGTCACTGTTATTATTTGTAGGGTCGAAGAGGACCAATTATTAATTTTACTTATCAGAAAGTTAGGATGACAAGATAGTAAAATTAATGGGTAAAACCTCCTCTCACAAATGTAGAATTTGTATATGTCCAGACTATCGCGGCATGCAAAATTCTCGGTGTTTTGAGGTATTGGTTGTTTTTGAAGATTTATTGTTTTGAGGAGTCAATTTATTTTCAAAAACTAAAGTGTGTGATTGTTGTGATTCTCAGGTGTTTTAAAATGGATCTAGACCCACTTGACCTAATTCAAAGAGAAAACCAAATTAATGCCCCTAATAATGATATGGATTGGGAATTAAATATGGACTTTGTCTCTAATGCTGAGGAACCCAAATGTGATCTGGTCGATTTTTGTGCCGAAAAACCTAGCGAGATTAATACTGAAGAGGAGTTTGAATATTTTAGGAAATGGTTATAAGCAGACGAGACGACTAAGTGTCATCAAAATCAGGCTTCTTCCATTACCAGTGATAAAACATCCAAACTCAATGAACTCTTCGGGCAAGGTAATCGAGCCGCTAGGCAGGAGGTGATGAAGAACTTGACAACAACCATCTTGGTTGAGGGTATGCCCGTGACGAAACATGCTCTCAAAATGATGGCTTGGCTAAAAGAGATAGAAATCCTTGGAGCACAAATCGATGGGGAAACCCAGGTTGATCTCATCCTCCAATCTCTACCAAAGTGTTTTGAGAAGTTTCGCCTAAGCTACAATATGGACAAATGTTTATATTCGTGGGCAGAACTTCTGACAGAACTCGAGGCGGTAGAGGCGTTTTCTCTTCAGTGTTCACAGACTTTCATTGCTCAGGAGGTTTCTACTTCTAAATCGAAAGGAAAGAAGAAGAAGAAACATGCTGGGGCAAAGAAAGTAGCAGGATTACAGGGACCTCAGAGTTGCATAAAGAAGCTGAGAGGCAAGTGCTTTGTGTGCAAGCAGTCTAGACATTGGAAGGCGGACTGTCCCCATCGTCAGAGTAGTACTACAGGTATATTTTCTTCTTTTGTCGTTGTAACATGTTTAGCGGTGATATCTACCGGTACCTGATATGTAGATACGAATGCCACTAATCATGTCTGCATTTTTGTGCGGGGGTTCTAGAAAACCCGACGGCTAGCTAAGGAGGAGATTACTGACTACATGGGATAGGCTATGAAGATGACTTTTGTAGTGGGAGTTTTCATTTATGTCTTTAACATAGGATGATATAGTTTTGGTTTTATACAAATTGCTTTTATGTACTCAAATTTTAGAAAGAACTTTTTGTTCAATTTCTGGAATAAGATATTCTATTGCTTTTATTATTAAAAGTGGAATAGAAGGATTGTCTGTTAAAGTGCATAGATAGGCAATTAGTTCAAAACCAAAAGCTCCCATGATGCAATTAGATAGCTTATCATCTAAATCAAAGTAAGATAAAGGTTCCTTCCAAGTAGAACCAAACATATATTTTGGCTCTAAGGCTTGGTCTTATTAACCTTTAGTGGGATTCAAAGGTTGATAGCCAATGAGCCCTTGGGTTCATTGGTGGTGGAAGACTTGTCTTTCTTAAGATCTTTGACTCTTACTAGGAAGGTAACAAGACCAAAGAGGCTTTTTCTAAGCCTAGGGGCATAGAGCCAAAGATATGTAGGAATTGATTCAAACTGATAAGTATAGGTCCTTATTCTATCTAGAATAAAGGTAACCTTGATGATTTTGTTTATTTTGTAAACAATTACTCAAAGGTCAAAGTACGTTTACTTGATGTACCGCAAGAGTGAATACTTTGATCAGATCAAAGAATTCAAGTCTGATGCGGAGACACATCAGGGTAAAAGTATGGCGACATTACGATTCAATCGTAGTGGCAAGTACCTCTTGGGATAATAGTAGGACTTATCAGAGATTGGGAATTGATCCCAATTCACTGCACCCGGTGTGCCCCAACAGAACGGTGCAGCACTGGGAAGGAAAAAGGTCTCTTAAGGTAATGGTTAGGAAAATGATAAGTGATAATTACCATTTTGTTACTCAAATTAGGCTCTCAAATCCATGTTTTGATCCCTTTTTATATTAGATTTCATGAATTACCTCTATTTTAGCTTTTGATTCAAATCTTTGTATATTTGAGATATTTTGGCACTAAACTTTGAATCTAATTTTGTAGGCATGAATGATCATGGACCTAGATCAGATTGGGTCAAACTTGAGTTCATAATTGACATTGATCAAAGGGATCAAGGGATGGATCAATGTGGGCCGTCCGATCAAGGAATAGAGTGATCTGAGCCATCTGTCAACTTCTGGTTAATCCGAGTTCAAGATAGAGTTAATCATGACCACAGATCAAGATCTGAGAGTTTGGTCGAAATCAGAAGCCATCTGACTGCTGGATCAAGCTCGAGAGGGTCTAAGCCGTCCATTCAAAGATCAGGGCAATCTGAGCCATCCGTTGCAGATCTGAAAGATCCAAGCTACTGAGAGGAAGATCCTGACCATTGAAGGAGATCTGGAGAGTTTGGGCTTGATCTGATTTGATCCAACCGTTGGATGGGGCGAGGATGATCACAACCGTCCAATTCTAACTAATAAAACAGACTTCTCCTCCCCAGATCGGTGTCATCGCCAGAACGCAAGTTCTTCTCTATTCTTCGTTTCTTCATCGATTTCTTTGCTGCTTTCTTCTCCGATCGCGCGGCCAACATCAAGTCCAAGTTTGTTTCCAAGGTTTTAGAGCAATAAGGTAGAATTTCTGTTTAGTTTGCATTCGATTTTGTCGCTGAGAGGAGCTCGGGGGAGGGTTTCGCCGGAGTTCTGATCCACTGATTGCTTCCATCTGATCGCGGTTGTTTCCATCGAGCGGAGAAATCAGAGCAGTAGGAGGGGTTCTCCGAAGCTTACTGAGAGTATCCGAGCGAGATCGACACTCGGCGTATCAAGAAGGAGGAGATCACGGAGGTTTTCAGCTACTGATCGTTGACTCCGATCGGACAGAGACTCTTCTGATCGGTCCCTAGTCCGATCAGAAGAAGACCTGATCGGTCCAGTGACCGATCAGGAAGACCAATATGCGCAAGTCAATTGCAAATTGATCTTGGGAGTTCTTCTTCATTGGTTTTTGAGTTCAAAGGGTTTCTAGCTCATCCTTTGTGTGACGGCAAAGGAAAGTCTTGAGGATGAACTGATTTGATGCTCAAATTTAGGATAATTATGGTTTTAAACATGTATTTCTTCAAATTGCTCTAGTTTGTTTCCATTAAACTTCAAGTCAAGTTCTTAAGCCATGTTTTGTTCTAGTTTTCTTTATTCTGCAATTAGTTTCATGCCATTAGTTCCCTGCAATTAGATATTAAATTTCAATTCCATAATTTTGCAATTTAATTGCTGAGTTGTTAAATAGGTTAAGTTTAGTTTCCGCAATTTCCTAATTCATTTCTGCTTAGTTCAGTCTATTTCATTCCAAATTGTTATTTCATCTCTTATCGCAAAATTCCCCATTTTATTAGAAAACTCAAACCATTTAACGACAACAATTTTAAGCTTAAATTTAACATCCTTAACTAGTCCTTGGAAAAATACGACTTGAGGCCCCTGTACTACATTTCAATTTTGTGAGCTAAGGGTTTTCAACTTATAACTATCTAAATTTGAGGCTCATCGTGACACTTGATATTGGCACACATCAATAAGCTACTATGAGATTAACCAGATTTGTTCCGGGGGATATGCTCTGGATACGACGGTGTATGTGCTTGATACTATCTAGGTCAGTAGTCTCTAAAACCCATAGAAATGTAGACTAAGCAAAAGCTTAGTCTAAGGCATGTTCAGATTATGGGTAGTTCAACACATGTGCTGAAGAGAGATATTGATAAGTTGGAATCTAGTGAACATGTTCATAGGCTATCATAGGAGAACAAAAGGTGGTTTAATAGTCCTAAGGATAAGAGGATATTCGTTGGTACGAATGCCTAATTCTTAGAAAAATAACTATGTGATAAACCACATACCCATGAGTAGAATTACTTTGAGTAAAACAAATAGGTTACATTCTAACCTTAGTACCAACTGTACAAGAGGAATATCACAAGGCACTGCACCTCGTGTCACAATAGATACACAGGGGATACCTTATCATAGTGGAAGGGTTGTTAGTTAACCTAAAGGATTCATGTTCTTGGGGAGTCTTTGGACTTGGTCCTTGATGAACATGGACCAGATCCCTGGATCTATGATAAGGATCATCTGCTTTGAAGAGATAAATCCAGTCATATGGATTTGTTCAAATGACTGATGAGATTGTGTATATATGTGATGTGACGGAAACGAAATGGTATTCTTGTGCTATACGTAGATAATATTTTGTTGATTGGAAACAATAATGAAATATTATCAGACGTAAGGGTATGGTTGTTCAAACAATATGAAGGACTTGGGAGAAGTAAGACACATCCATGGGGATCAAAGATCTAAGGGATCTCCAGACGAGGATGATGTTCTTATCCCAAGCTTCATACAAGACACTGTCCTCACTCATTTTAGCATGGATATCTCTAAGAAAAATTTTGTACTTTTAGTTGTGGAGCTACTTTATCTGAAGAGATATGTTTAGATTATCAAAGGAGATAGAATAGGTAATGGTGGTTCCTTTAGCATTAGCTATATAAAGCCTCATGTATGCTAAAAATGAGCTCAGATATCTGTTGTGTCGCCGACATGGTTAAACAAATATCAAAGTAACCCAGATCAAGGAAATTGGATTACGGTAAAAGCATATATTAGTGCCTGAGAAGGACTAAGTATATGCTGGTTTATCGGACATTCTAGTCTCCTGTGGGTTATATGGATACAGAATTCCAATCAAGATAGGGGCAAATAGGAGTATTCCTTAGGGTTTTGTGTTTACTTTTAGGAGGTGGAACCAGTGTATGAGAGAGTGTCGCGCAGCGGCTGCGTGATGGACTCTACCATGGAAGCTGGATATTTGGCAGCCTGCGAGGCAACCAAGAAAGCTACATTGTTCAGGAACCTGAAGATGGACTTAGATGTGATTCCTGGTTTGCTCAGGGCTATCACATTTTGTTGTGATTAAAATAGTGCAGTTACAAACTCGAACGAATCATGAATCCATAAGGCAAGTATCCATATAGAGCGCAAGTACCACCCAGGAGAGGAATAGCTGTTGTTACCTGGATTACATCAGAGGATGACCTAGGGAGCTCTTTTCACTAAGGCTTTGGTAGTGAGAACTTTTAGGCATGTGAAGGATCTAGGGGTCAGATGTATGACATTTTGAAAACAGCAAAATCTTTGAGTATAAGTGGGAGATTGTTGAGATGTATACTAAAAGCTTTGCTTTTGGTTAAAGTACATCTACATTTTAAAAGAGAATCGCAAAAATCACACGGTGCATATTTATACTAGTATGTGCACAAAAATGTCTAATACTTTACATTGTAGATAACATGATGTGTAGTGACGCACAGAAGATCATGTTATCATGTTCCTTACAGAAGAATAAGTAAGAGGCTCACAACCGAGATGGAGTTGGACAAACCATCGGGATGGTTGTAGTGTAATTAGGTGTGGTTTGTCTTAATCATAGAATTACACTAGTGCACTTTGTGTGAGTAAGACCAAAAGAGAGTCATCCAATTTTGTACTAACTTCATAAATTGGATTAGACCTCGATTTATATTATGGAGTACGATCTCTTAATCATGAAATAATAACTGGCATGTATAATTAATTATTATTTCTTTGACTTACCAATGGGCTAGATTTATTCTGTTAAATCAATATGCCCGGTAAATTAGGGATAATATTAATTATATGGTGTGCTGTTGATTATTGAGGGAATCTGTGTCGTGGTGTGTCAGGATGATGATGCCCCTTGGTGAGCTCAAAAGGATCGTCATGTCAAATCTTGCAAGTGGACTATGGTCCGATATAATCAAAAGGTTGAGTGGTACTAATCAAGGATCAAAAGGATAATTAATTAAAATTATCAGTAATTTAAATTAATTATCGGGCATTCGATATCTCAAACACGGGGAGATGGACGACTCATAATAGGTGAATCCCATATGAAAATATGGTGTTGGTGAGGAAGTTCAATGGGATCCTTTAGTGGAATGAATCTCTATTAATGGATCGGGTTTGGATCCATTAGCGGGTCAAGAATCAACTCCTCCTCATGGTCCCTATCATAGCCCTATAAATACCTCATAGGTGTCATGATACAAGACTGATAATTATGGAATTAATCCACAATTAACAAGAACCCAAAACCCTACTCTCTCTCTCTCCTAAGGTTAGGCTTGCGCCGGCGATAGAGGAGGAAGAAGGAGGTGATCCTCCATGTTGCACAACTCCAACAAGTCCTCCTCTTGGCGTGAAGCTTCAACCAGACCTAGGAGAGCCTGGTGAGGAGAAGAAGAAGGCGAGAAGGGGCTGTCGGCGGCGGGTTTTTGCTGAGCGGCGCCGACGGCGGTGGAGAGGAGAAGAAATTGTGTTCTTCTCCTTCCTTCTCTTTGGTCTCTTCTCCTATCTTCATCACAACCTCTTCTCTGCATGTGCAAGCAGGGAGCAGAGAGGAGAGGCAGTTGGTGACTGGAAAAACAAGGAAATTTCCTTGTTTGGCATCGGCGAGTGTGAAGAAGGTGGAGTTAGGTTTTCGGTGAGTTTTAGGGAAGAAGAGAGATCTCTCTTCTTCTTCCTCTTCTTTATCTTCCTAACCTTCCTCTCGGTGCTGCCTTGTGGCCGGCTGTACCTTGGAGCTTGAGGTGGTCGACGACGTGAGGAGGAGAGGGGGAAAGGCGATCGACGCAAAGAAACCCTAGGACCTTGGGTTTGTTATGCTGCTTGGAACAAGGTAGAAGAAAGGAGATTAATTCGAGGCCTTCGGTGACTCCGCGGTTTGGTAGCTCGTCGCCCACACAACGTCCAAGAGGGGAGGGTCTTAAGATAGAAGACTGCGAGATAAAAGGCAAGGTATACCTCTCCCTAGCTCCGTCTTTGTTTTGTTACATTATTGCTTTGATTTTGTTTATCATTGCATGTGTTTAATTAATTATCATAGTTTAATTATGTGTTAATTAATATCGATAATTAATCATGTCATGGACCCCGATAATAAACACAAAAACGGACCATCCATTCGTCGTCTTTTCTACGGTTGATTAATTAGGAAAGTTACAAGGCCTTAACTTTGGTTTTGGCTAAGTTGTGACTTGAGTTAATTGACACGACGATGAGAAGGTCATTTGGGAGATGAGTCTCTATTTGGATTAAATTTTTAATCCGTAGACATAGAGAGATCTCTCATGTTCGACCCCGTGATTGCGTAGGAAACCCACAAGCCATACAAGGGTTTATTCCCATCAGGAGAAACCGTCTTACAGTGCAAATTTACAACCAAGAGAATAAATAAATTAACTATGTAAAATTAAAGTAAACCAAAATGAAAGTTGATGATCCGACCAATCCGGAAGTCCGAAGTGCAGCGCACTTCCTCCTGGAGCCTCCTTGGTCATAGAGCTTCGTCTCTAGCACTTTTTCTTTGCTCAGAATGCTTAGAATGATGTTGCGAGTGTTGTTCTGAGTTGAGGGGTCGAAGCCCCTTTTATAGATTCATCTCAGGCGCCCAAGAGCCTTTGAGGCGCCTCTATATGGTCAAAAAAATCATCCGGAATCGTGAACTTTGTGATGCTGATAAGTCATGCTGTCCAGGGCTCCCTAGATCATCCAGGGTGCCTGTATTCATTCAGCGCTTGGAAGCATGGGGGGGCGCCTGTATTAACACAGACGCCCTGGATACTTCTTCTAAGTGCCATTTTTCCTGTGTTTGCTTGCCTGCTTTACCTCCAACTCTAGGTACCTGCAAGATAAACAAACACAAGATAAACAAGTATATAATCATAGCCTTAATGATTGGTTCTGACTTTGGATTTCATGCGAAACCTTAGGTCGAACTGACGCTTAGTGTTCCCATTCCCGGGGAACGCGCCCTGCCTACTCCTCTCAGGACAAGTTGCCACCCGGCTCCTCCGGTTGGACTTTTGCCCGATCTTCCGGATCAGGACTTCGGTGTCCAGTCCACGACCATGACTTATTGCCCAACCCCCGGTCAGGTCTTCGTGCACAGTCCATAACTAGGACTTATTTCCCAATTCCACGAACCAGGACTTCGTGCCAACCGTCGGTCAGGTCTTAGGTGCCCAGCCCTCGGCCAGGACTTATTGCCCAATTCCATGAACCAGGACTTCGTGCCCAATCCTCGGTCAGGTCTTAGGTGCCCAACCCTCGCCCAGGACTTATTGCCTAATTCCATGAACGAGAACGTCGTGCCTAGGTTAACTAGGACTTTCCTTCGCTTTGATAAAGACTTCTTTTGCTAGTCATATTAATACTGACTAGACTTCTCTTCTGCCAAACATCAAGTCATGTTTGGCTCACTCCTTGGTCTAACTGACCAACTCTAGGTTTTCTGCTAAACATCAGATCCTGTTTAGCTAACCCCTGTTCTAACTGATCAAACCTCAGTATATTAACCAAATTAAATCTAGGTTTGATCATCAAACCAAACATCAGGTCCTGTTTGGCTAACCCTTGGTCACCTTAACCAACCCTGGATTTACTCTACCAAACATAAGGTCCTGTTTGGTTTAACCCTTGATCACTTTGACTAACCCTTACCTTGTCTAACACATATTGTTACTAACTTAAGTATATTGTTAAATATCGAAAAACTTAAAGGAAGACATCATTGATGCATCTTGCACCAACATATATTTTGTATAGTTTAATTATGTACGATAAATAATAAAAACTAAGTTGCAGTTAAATAAACCTCATAATAAGCTAATCTACTAAGTTTGATTGGTCTTGAGTCTCCTGTGACTCAAATCTATGTGGTGTCGGGGTCCAATGTAACGACCCTCCCTCCTCACTCTAGAGGGAACGCCACATCTCTTTCTATTTAACCAGGACCAGTCAATTGACACCTTGAGCTGTCGACTGGTGTCAATCGACTCCTAGGTCAATTCACTCGACCAATCATTCTTTTCGAAATTTGGCGAGGACCAATCGACTGGTGGAACTACCAGTCGACTGATGCAGTTGACTCAGCCTGGAAATCACTCGAACAATATTTCTGTTCCTTCAATTTCACTGAGGGCAGTCGACTGGCTCCTTGAGCAGTTGACTGATACTTTTGGAATTCTAATTCTAGACTTCAGAACTTTAACAAGTCCATGAATACTTTTTTATTTCAACTATACTAAGATTATAGAACTCACAATCATAATAACCATAATACTGGACTAGATCATAACCCATCCATAGCAATTTAAACTCATCATCTCTTGCGGAAATAAACACTACTATCATGAAACATAATCTTTGCGGAATCAACTACTATCATGAAACTCAAGTAACATATAAAGTTCTACTGCTTAGAACACTAGCAAATCTCATCCCAAGGGATCTCACTTCACCGGTTCCGCCGCCATTGACACAAACCATCCTTCCATTAGCCTCCTTGCCTTACATCATTTCTTTACCTTTATCTGCAGTAAAAGGATGTAAACTATAAGCAAATTGCTTAGTAAGTAGATACCTTCTCTCACAAAACATGCAATCGATAGTAAACATGTTCATGCATGCTTTACAACATGTGTAACTGAAAATGCTATACTTAATATGGAAAATGCTCATGAATACACATGTAACAAATGCTTTCATTTGAAAACTTTGCTTGAAGTGAAAAATGCTTAACATATTTGAACAAAAATGCTTGCTTTTGAAGACTTAAAACTTTTACATTCTTATACTTCAAAATAAATAAACATCCTGCTTTGGGCCTGACATAGTACCAATGCGCGCATCCCTAAAAGGTTTCGGGGTAGCTAGCCACCGAACCCTAATAGAGCGTCTCTACTAGGCTTGCCTTGATCTATGGGCCTCGGCTCGATACATGCCACTTAATAAAAGTAATATACTTAAACTTGTACTCATGCTTGTACTTAAAATGCGTAATTTAGCATATTCTTTGCACTTAAAAAGTAATGTTCCCAAAACTTATTTTGAGAACACATCAGGACCTTGGTTTGTACTTACATAAATGCTTAGTCCCATAACTCGTTCTAGGACTTAGTAAGACCTCGGTCTTACTCAAAACTTTTATCGAGCACCTTGCGTGCCCTAACTCACAAAACTCATTTTGGGGTGAATCAAGACCTTGATCTTGCTATACTAAGATCATAAACACCAAAAAACTTAGAATCATGTTCTACGATGACTAAAAATCAAACGAAAACTACTTTTACTGCAGGTGAGTAATCTACTTACATCTTTACGCTTATACTCACTATACCGAGTGCTCTAGTGTGGACCCCCTTCATCCACATCCTCCACATGGTTGTCGGATCTTGGGCGCAAGAAAAGAAAGAGAAACCAAGTTCTCCTTTTCTTCTTTTCAGTAGGGAAGAAGGAAAAATGAGAAAACCCTTGGTTTCCTCTCCTTTCTATCCTTTATATACTAAGTGGAAGTTGAACCAACTTCCATAAAGAGGCGCTTACTGTCACTTATCTTATATTGTTTCTATATCCCAATGTGATGCTTTACCACCACCTAATGGAAACTTAAACTAATGCTAAACGAGAGGTCTTGTGTCTTGCCTTAGCTCCGACCCCTTTATAGATATTTTTTATATTGCTTTTTAATTGAAAAAATTCTAGAAAATTTTCGGGCATTACAATCCTCCCTACCTTATAAAAAATTCGTCCTCGAACTTAGAATAGCTCCGAATACTTCTGCCTTATGCTATCTTCTGTTTCCCAAGTTGCCTCTTCGTACTTCTAGTTTAGCTATAGAACCTTCACTAGGGGTACCTTTTTGTTCCTCAGTTTCTTGATTGCTCGATCTATTATCTGAATAGGTCAACTTTCATAACTGAGATATTCTTGAACTTGTACCATCTGTGGCTCAATCACTTGGTTGGCATCGGGAACATGTTTCTTCAGCATTGAGACATGAAACACATTATGAATAGCTGACATCTCTAGAGGTAGCTCTAACTTATAAGCTACTTTGCCAACTCTTTTCGTTACTAGGTAGAGTCCTATGTAACGAGGACTTAGCTTGTCTTTCTTGCCGAATCTCATTACGCCTTTCATGGGAGCTACTTTGAGGAAAACTGTATCTCCAACTTTGAACTCCAGTGGTCTACGCCACACATCGGCATAACTCTTCTGCCTACTCTGAGCAGTTTCTATTTTTTGGTGGATGCTCTTTATAACTTCTGTGGTATCATTAATAAGGTCAGTCTGATACCCCATTTCTTTCTTCTCACTACTTTCATATCAACAGATAGGAAATCTGCACCTCCTACCATAAAGAGCTTCATATGACACCATACCAATAGTAGCTTGGTAACTGTTATTATAGGTGAACTCAGCTAAATATAAATACTTGTACCAACTGCCCTTGAAATCTAATGCACAAGATCTGAGCATATCTTCTAAAACTTGATTTACTCTTTTTGTCTACCCATCAGTTTGAGGATGGAAAGCTGTTCTAAACTTTAGTTTGGTGCCAAGTGCTGTCTGTACACACTCCTAAAAAAGTGAAGTGAAACGACCATCTCTATCGGAGATAATGGTCTTCGGAACTCCATGCAGTCGGTGTTGGGACCGGGTGCATGTTGACATGGATGCGGGTTCGTAATTTTAAAATTAATTACGTGCAGTGGAAGGTTTAGCATAAATAATTTCTCAAATTATTTAACTACACATCTAAGCATGCAACTTTATCTTGTGTAGACATGATCATATATTTAAAATTTTGCAGAAACGTAAACTAATTTACGTATTACCTCGCGTAACTCGAAGGAAGGGACGAGATTCAACTGTAAGCTTCCCTCGGAAGCTCCGCCTCTATTCGCGTCCACGCCGAGTATCTTCGGGATGACTTCGCAAAGCCACGAGTTTTGTGTTCTCAAGAACTACTAGATTCTCCGAGAACGCGACAAGAAAACCAAACGAGAAGTAATCACATTAAAAAAACTCACTACCAAGGTTGGCCGGAATCACAATTCCAGCAAGAAGGAGGAAGATGACTTGCGCCCAATCCCAAGGTGATGATGGCCGGAGAGGAAGATCGTCCCAACGGAAGAACTTCGTCGCCTCGGTGCATCTCCTTGTGCTCACGGCAAGAAGAAGGGAGAGGAGCCTTGTGGCCGGCCAAGAGAAAGAAGGGAGGAGAGGGAGAGAGCCTAGGCAAGAATACTTCGATTGATTTCTAAGCCTTGCCTTGGGTCCTTTATATAGTGGTCTCTCAACCGCCAAGTCTCTTTTTTCTTATGGAATAAATTTTCTATGACTTATTCCATCATGCCAAGTTTTATCATATTTTAATTCATGATAAAAACCGACCAAGTCTCCTTTTTTCTTATGGAATAAATTTTCTTATCATGGTAAATCAATCCATGATTGATTTTATAAAATAAAATAAATCAATCCATGGTTCATTTTAATTTCCATGAAAAATAAACCAAACCTTGGTTTATTATATAAAAATTTATATCATCCATAATTTTATAAAACAAACCACACTTGGTTTATTTTATAAATTGAACCAAAAACTTGGTTCTCTCCCTTTGTTGTGGTCGGCCAAACAAAGAGGATGGAGACCCTCTTTGGCCGGCCCATCCAAGCCACGCCCCAATGAATTAAACTTATTTAATTCATCTATTAAGTCTTCAAAAGACTTAGCCATTTTACGCTTCCGATGCGTCTCTGAAAAATTCAGATTCGACTTATCATTTGGCTCAACCAAACCTAATCTCTCTTGATTGGAAAATCCAATTTTCAACTCGTTTTAAATCCCTCGGATTACTCATAGTGCGTGTGACTAAATAGACTTTCGATTTATGTTGGTCGTCTATAATTAACCAATTATAGAATAATCATGAGTGGCACCTAGTAGTACATCATGATCCCCAATTAATCGAAAGATCAACGGTTGATCTCAGAAACTATTCTGAAACCCTTCAGCAGCTATAATGAATCATGCCCCATTCCCTTCACCATCTTATACCCACTTGGTTCAGGACATGGTCTATGTGTGTCAGTCCCCACTAGGCTGACTACGTCACACCTAGCCCAAGTAATGTTTTCTCGTCCTACGGATTCTAATTACTCTCATGTATTTAAGAGATTCATACTCTGAACATGTCATGCTCTGGCCAGAGGCTTCGAGTAACAATCCGATGATAGGCCTTGGGTATACATCTCCTCGCAAGGAGTGGTGAATCTTTTATAGGCTATTCAAACATCTTCGGGCACTTCGGCTTATACCCAATCATCCTGGGTCCACACCTCCTTGGAGATGCTTGCTTAAGATGTCAAAGTATAAGTCTCCATTACCAAGATGACTTGAGCACCACAAGTCAAAGGAACATCGCACTTAAGCTGCAGTAAGAACTTCATTGACATATCTATATATAGACTACCATATGAAGTTTTACAGTCAGTCACTCCAATGAACTAGTTCCCTTAACTAGCATTCATGTTTATCTCCGGACATCCCAATGTCACCAGCCAGTGAGAATCAGCTGATTAGAGAATAACCCATGCTAGTCTCAACAGAATTGATAGTGTCTGTATTTATCAATTCATCGACTAGGGACAATTTCAATACTTCACAATTGCACATGTAGAGATAATCACTAGATGTGAATTCATCACAAATTCTCTCATGCTGTGAATTGTATTGCGGACATTCAGGAAATGAGTTTAAGATCTCAATCAAATACATAAACATGTATACTCAAATAGTGAATATTCATTTATTAAAATAAATGATTACAATCATAAGGCGATTGCCTTGTGACACTTTTCTCATATCACTAACAAACTCCCACTTGGCCTAATGTCAATCGCTACGGTATCCAATACCACAGGCTCTAACATGACCCTCAAACTTGCTTTGAGGCAAGGCCTTAGTTAAAGGATTCGCTAAATTCCTTTCAGTGAGAATTTTCTCAATTTGTATATCATTCCTACTTATAATCTCTCTGATCAGATGTTAGCAGTGAAGCACATGTTTGGATCGCTGATGAGACCTTGGTTCCTTCGCTTGTGCAATAGCTCCATTGTTGTCGTAATAAACCGGTATTGCTTCATCAATGGTTGGAACCACACCAAGTTCTGAGACAAACTTCTTGATCCAGACTGCTTCCTTTGCTGCTTCCGAAGCTGCAATATATTCCGATTCCGTGGTAGAATCCGCTATGGTATCTTGCTTGGAACTCTTTCAACTTATTGCACCTCCATTCAAAATAAATACGTATCCGGACTGAGATTTGGAGTCATCCTTATCTGTCTGGAAACTGGCATCTGTATACCCATGTATTATCATATCACCTTCTCCATATATTAGGAACACATCCTTAGTTCTTCTCAAGTATTGAGGATTGTCTTGACAGCCGCCCAATGATCCATTCCTGGATCAGACTGGTATCTGCTTGTGACGCTCAGAGCATACGATACATCGGGCTAGTACATAACATAGCATACATGATAGATCCTATGGCGGATGCATAAGGAATCTTATTCATGCAAATCCTCTCATCTTCTGTGCGCGGACACATAGACTTCGAAAGGTTGATCCCATGCCTGATGGGAAGGTAACCTTTCTTGGATTCCGACATGCTAAACCTTTTTAGCACTCGGTCTATATATGTAGACTGCGAAAGACCAAGTAATCATTTTGATCTATCTCTATAGATTCTAATCCCAAGGATATAGGTTGCTTCTCCCAGGTCTTTCATGGAGAAAGTTTTGGACAATCAAATTTTAACTGACTGTAAGACTGATATATCATTTCCTATAAGTAATATGTCATCGACATATAATACTAGGAATACGACTGCACTTCCACTAACCTTCTTGTACACACAAGGTTCGTCAGGATTTTGTGAGAAATTAAACTCTTTGATTGTCTCATCAAAACGGATGTTCCAGCTCCTGGATGCTTGCTTTAGTCCATATATGGATCGTCGAAGCTTGCATACTTTGGTTTTATTAACCGATGTGAAACCTTCAGGTTGTATCATGTATACATCCTCAAGCAGGTTTCCATTAAGGAAAGCTATTTTCACATCCATTTGCCATATCTCATAATCATAATGAGCTGCTATGGCTAGGAGCATCCGAATGGATTTAAGCATAGCTACTGGCGAATAGGTTTCGTCATAATCAATTCCTTGTTTATGACGATATCCTTTTGCCACTAATCTAGCCTTAAAGGTAACAACATTACCTTCCATGTCGGTTTTCTTCTTGAAAACCCACTTGCACCCTATGAGCTTAATCCCTTCAGGTGGGTTAACCAAGTCCCATACTTGATTTTCATACATGGAATCCATTTCCGACTTCATGGCTTCAAGCCATTTATCCCTTTCTGAATTTTTCAGAACATCTTCATAACTGATAGGTTCGTCATCGTTAATGAGTAATACGTCGTTCGATTCACTTATGAGAAATCCATATCTCTCTGGAATATTGCGTGTCCTATCAGACCTACGAAGAAGTGGTGTTGTTTTAGGTTCAACTGATAGCTCATCATTATGAGTTATTGGTTGTGGGTCTAGACTAGGTGTCTCTATAATGTCTATTGGAGTTTCTTGAACTTCTTCAAGTTCAAAGCTACTCCCACTGTTTTCTTGTAAAAGAAATTCTTTTTCTAGAAATACAGCATGCCTTGAAACAAACACCTTTTGTTCCAAGGGATGATAGAATTGGTAACCTTTCGTTTCCTTAGGGTATCCAATAAATAGACATTTATCAGACTTAACATCCAATTTGTCTGATACAGTCCGCTTTACATAAGCAGGACAACTCCATATCTTTAGGTGAGATAATTGAGGTTTCTTACTATTCCACGTCTCATATGGAGTAGTAGAGACTACCTTGGTCGGGACTCTGTTTAGCAAGTAAACAGTTGTCTTAAGCGCATAGCCCCAAAAGGATTTTGGAAGAGTTGCATGATTCATCATAGATCTAACCATGTCCATCAAGGTTTGGTTACGCCTCTCAGATACACCATTATGCTGTGGTGTATATGGCGGAGTCCATTGAGACAATATCCCATTGTCCCTAAGTTAATCTTGAAACTTTTGACTTAAGTATTCACCACCCCGATCGGATCGAAGTATCTTAATACTTTTGCCAAGTTGTTTCTCTACTTCACTTCTGAACTCTTTGAATTTCTCAAAAGCTTCAGATTTGTGTTTCATTAAGAACACATACCCAAATCGTGAGTGATCATCGATAAAGGTAATGAAGTAGCTATAGCCTCCTTGTGCAAGAGTTGACATTGGTCCACATACATCAGTATGTATTAGACCAAGCAATTCTCCCACTGGTTTACCTTTTTCAGAAAAGGGTAATTTGGTCATCTTGCCTTTTAAGTATGATTCGCATGTATCAAATGAACCAGGTTCAAATGATTCTAGAATTCCACATCGGTGTAATTTGGTTATGCGTTTCTTGCTTACATAGCCAAGACGACAATGCCACGTATAGGAGTCTATTTGATTATCTATTCGAGCACGTTTGTTGCTAACTTCGATATTGAAAACGTCACCAGATAAATCTAACGTGTAGATACAATTGTATAAAGTTCCGGTCCCATAAAGAACACCATTTAAAGTTATGTAACAGCAATTGTTACTAAAAGTTAAATGGTAAGCCTTTTCATTCAAGTATGAAATAGATACAATGTTCTTTATTAACGAAGGAACAAAATAACAATTATCCAGTAGGGAGCTTTAGCAAATATGTTCCGATGGCAATAGCAGCAATCTTTGCTCCATTTCCAACTCGCAAATTCGCTTCTCCCTTGACGAGTCTTCTTCTATTCCTTAGCCCATGTATGTCATTACATATATGTGAGCTACACCCAGTATCAAGTACCCAGGTGTACGAGGAAATAGAGTGACATTCAATAACGAAGATGCCTGAAGAGGATGGGGCATCGGATGCCTTCTTTTTCAAGGACTCAAGATAAACCTTGTAGTTTCTTCGCCAGTGGCCCTCCTTGCCGCAGTGATGGCAAGTGCCTTTTGGTGCCTTTTCAATCCTTTTTGGCCTTAGTTAACTTATTGGTGTCCAAAATGGAACGCAAATTCAGAGAAGACATGATCAGGTGATTATCCTAAAAATACAAATTGAGGTTATGTGATGAGAATGATAAAGAATGCATCAATATACATTAATTAAATCCTATTTATTTTTCGAATTGAATAACCCTTTTTATCAATTCGGGAGATCGTAGGAACATCTCCAAATAGGAAGAGCCAAAACACAACCGCGAAGCCTCTGGACCAAAGTAGTTCAGGCGCCCGTGAGGTCACGGGCGCCCCCATCAGCTCAGGCGCCCAAGTAGAGGTGGATAAGCGCTGACCGAGCCTGCGGATAAGGGTTCGCACAGGGAAGGCCACGTGTTAGGCGCCCCCATCGACTCAGGCGCCCGTATGAGTACTATAAAAAGGGGTTCACCCCAAGGCTTCGACATCGATTGCTCTCAACTCTCCAGATACTTTCGCTCAAGCACTGGCTCCTGGCAAATTTCGATTTCGAGATTCTAGCGCCGACGATGAGCCTCTGCTTCGAAATTCGATCCACCTCGGGCGTCGGTAAAATTTCAATTTACGAAAGTATTGTTATTTAAATTTCTGAATTCTATATCTGTATTATCATCTTGTAAAAATCTTATCGAATATAGAATTGCCCAAAGTAAACGGTCAAGGACCGTGGGCCTTGGAGTAGGAGCCGACCGCGACTCCGAACCAAGTAAAATCGATTTTTGTTCGCATGTTTTCTGTGATTTTCCACTGCGTATTTACTCTACTACTCCGAAAAATTTTACAACGATATTCACCCCCCCTCTATCGTTTTCTTCGATCCAACAGTCGACACTGGTGAGGCTTCCACTCTCCCTTGACTGATGTAGGGTCCTTCCAGTGCTGGTTGCATCTGGTGCAACTGTGCAAACTTTCCCCCGTATTGAATAAGCTGTGGTGAAGGCAGATTTGCTTTGGTAGGACAAGCCTTGACCATATGACCTTCTACTCCACAGATATAGCACCCACTCATGCCTTGTCGACATTCTCCTGGGTGCATCCTCCCACATTTTGAGCATTGAGGATATTTGGGGTACTTGCTTAATGAGCTTCCTTTGTTGCTTCCAGAAGTCTTTTGATCCCCCTATTTCCTTTTATTTGGGTTCCCCTTCCAGTTCTGCGGGTTACCCTGAGATTTATGGACCGCTACTTGCTTCTGTTGCATCCTGGTAACCTTTATACTGTTTAAGTAGTGCTCAGTAATCAAAGCACTACTTATTAGTTCTTCTAAGGTCTGCGGCTTATTATCACCGCTGGCCACATTTAAAGCTATCTCAGGCCTTAACATCTTGAGCATTAGCCTGACTCATTCTCTTTCAGTGCCAACTAGCTCTGGGTACAGACGAGCTAGCCAGTTGGACTTCTTCACTGCTTCATCCACAGATAGTTCTCCATGTCTGAACTCCGTGAATTCAACATAATGCTTGTTGGTTACTCGCATGTGAAAGTATTCTTCGAAGAACTCAGTCTCGAAGTTGGCCATGTCATCTGGCTGACATTTCTCTTGGCCTTGACTCTCTCCTACCACATTCTAGCATCTCCGGTAAGGCAGAAGGAGACACACTTTATCTTCTCTACCTCAGGACAGTTCAGTAGCTCTACTATGCTTTCCAAAGTTTTGAACCATGCTTGAGCATCCCATGGTTCGCTTGTGCCTGAGAAGTTTTCTGGTTTCAGCTTATGCCACTGGATGAGGCATGCTTCTTGCCTTACTCCCCTTGCTGGGACTACAGATGTAACCGATGGATCTTCGGTCACAACTGGTTCCACTACATTCTCCACCGGCAGGGTAATGGGAGCGGCCTGCTGGTTAGCCATCATGGTGGCAATAACTTGCTGCTGTTCTGCTACTTGCCTTTGTACTGAGCCACCACTTCTAAAAGATTTGGTGGTAGTACTGACTCTGTTGTCTCTTGCCCTCTAGGAGCTCGCTTCTCATTTTGGGCCTTCCTGGGATGTGCCCTTGCCATTCTCTTACTATTATAATGAGAACAAGGACATTACTTCACTATCATCATAATCATAATAGCATATGTTGAAAGAAAGACTTGTATATACAACTAAACATATACATTTTATTACTTGGTAGGCGGCAGGAATGATACTTGATGTCAGTGTGGCGGAAGGGCGGAAACTTGCTCTGATACCAAACCTGTAACGACCTTCCCTCCTAACTCTAGAGGGAACGTCACATCTCTTTTTACTTAACCAGGACCAGTCGACTAACTCCTTGAGCAGTCGACTGGTGTTAGTCGACTCCTAGGCCAATTCACTCGACCAATCTTTCTGTTCGAAATCTGGTCGAGGACCAGTCAACTGGTGAAACTACTAGTCGACTGATGTAGTTGACTCAGCCTGGAAATCACTCGATCAATGTTTCTGTTCCCTAGATTTCACTGAGGGCAGTCGACTGGCTCCTTGAGCAGTTGACTGATACTTCTGGAATTATAATTCCAGACTTCAGAACATTGAACAAGTCCATGAATACAATATTTCTATTTCAACTATACTAAGATTATAGAACTCACAATCATAATAACCATAATACTGGACTAGATCATAAACCATCCATAGAAATTTAAACTCATCATCTCTTGTGGAAATAAACATTACTATCATGAAACATAATCTTTGCGGAATCAACTACTATCATGAAACTCAAGTAACTTATAAAGTTCTACTGCTTAGAACACTAGCAAATCTCATCCCAAGGGTTCTCACTCCACGGTTCCGCCGCTACTGACACAAACCATCCTTCCTTTAGCTTCCTTGCCTTACATCCTTTCTTTACCTTTATCTACAGTAAAAGGATGCAAACTATAAGAAAATTTCTTAGTAAGTAGATACTTACTCTCACAAAACATGCAATCGATAGTAACCATGTTCATGCTTGCTTTAAAACATGTGTAACTGAAAATGCTATACTTAATATGGAAAATGCTCATGAATATTACTGTAACAAATGCTTGCATTTGAAAACTTTGCTTCAACTGAAAAATGCTTAGCATACTTGAACAAAAATGCTTGCTTTTGAAAACTTGAAACTTTTACATTCTTATACTTCAAAATAAATAAACATCTTGCTTTGGGCCCGACATAGTGCCAATGCACGCATCCCTAAAAGGTTTCGGGGTAGCTAGCCACTGAACCCTAATAGAGCGTCTCTACTAGGCTCGCCTAGATCTATGGGCCTCGGCCCGGCACATGCCGCTTAATAAAAGTAATATACTTAAACTTGTATTCATGCTAGTACTTAAAACGCATAATTTAGCATATTGTTTGCACTTAAAAAGTAATGTTCCCAAAACTTGTTTTGAGAACACATCAAGACCTTGGTGTTGTACTTACATAAATGCTTAGTCCCAGAACTCGTTCTAGGACTTAGTAAGACCTCGGTCTTACTTTGAGCTTTTATCGAGCACCTTGCGTGCCCTAACTCCCAAAACTCATTTTGGGGTGAATCAAGACCATGGTCTTGCTATACTTAGATCACGCACACCAAAAGACTTAGAATCATGTTTTACGACAACTAAAAATCAAACGAGAACTACTTTTACTATAGGTGAGTGATCTACTTACATCTTTCCGCTTATACTCACTATACCGAGTGCTCTAGTGTGGAACCCCTTTATTCACGTCCTCTGCACGGCTGCCAGATCTTGGGCACAAGAAAAGAAAAGAAACCCTAGTTCTCCTTTTGTTGTTTCCAGCAGGGAAGAAGGAAAAATGAGAAAACCCTTGGTTTCCTCACCTTTCTATTCTTTATATACTAAGTGGAATTTGAAGCAACTTCCATAAAGAGGTGCTTACTGTCACTTATCTTATATTGTTTCTATATCTTAGTATTATGCTTTACCATCATTTAATGGAAATATAAACTAATGCTAAAGAAGGGGTCTTAGGTTCGAGCCTCGGCTCCGATCCCTTTATAGAATTTTTTTATATTTCTTTTTATTTTGGAAAAATTCTGAAAAATTTCCGAGCGTTACATCCAATTAGCAATGGCTCCTCACTTTTGGGCCAAGTCTGTAGGATCGAGATTGAGCAATAGATGGGGGGGTGAATATCGCTTCATAAAAACTTCAGATTTAACACTTGAATAAAGCAAGCAATGTACACAGTGGAAGCTTTGAGAGTAAAGCGTAGGAGTTAGAGAGAGAGAGAGCAGTGGAAATAAGCAATATATCATGATCACTAACTCAAGTTAGTTTTACTTGCTTCGGAGTCCTGATCGGCTCCTACTACAAGGCCCATAATCCTTGATCGTTTACTTTGGGCGTTACTAAAAATCACAAGAATGTTTACAAGTTACAAACTAAGTGTGCAATAAAAAATGAACAATTATACCGACTCCTGAATTGTGAGGATAGATCTTCGTTCGGAGAGTCGGATTGTAACACCCCACTAAAATTCCCATCAATATTATCCCTAATATTGAGTAGGATTATGAATAATAGCCATATTGAATATGATTCATGAATGATAATTAGAGTTGTGGAAATTTTAGTGTAAGTGTTAATAGGCCTTATATGGGCTCTAAATGGTGGAAGTTCCTAATGGGTCTTAAATAGCACTTCATTAGTTATCCTAATGGGCCCCATGAGGATAAAAGAAATAACACATCATGTAATGGCCTTACTTAAGAGCTTGCAAAAAAATAAAAAAAAAAATTATAGTCAAGATGAACCTTGACTTAGAGATGTGTAAGCTTAAGAAGCATAGTAACACCCACTAAAATTCCCATCAATATTATCCCTAATATTGAGTAGATAATGAATAATAGCCATATTGAATATGATTCATGAATGATAATTAGAGTTGTGAATTTTAGTGTAAGTGTTAATAGCCTTATATGGCTCTAAATGGTGGAAGTTCCTAATGGGTCTTAAATAGCACTTCATTAGTTATCCTAATGGGCCCATGAGGATAAAAGAAATAACACATCATGTAATGGCCTTACTTAGATGGGCTTGCAAAAGAATATAAAAAAAAATAAAATTATGTAGGTGCCAAGGATTGAACCTTGGACCTTAGAGATGTTGTAAGCCTTAAGAATGCATATGTAACCAATTCACATAGCAAGGGAGTGTTATTATGAGGATAAAGCAAATTTTATATAGGTGTAAGGATAAGGGAAGTGAAGAGTCACCATGAGAGGAGGCACCATGTCCTTTCACATGCCCCCTTCACTTAGTATAAAAAGGTGGGATGAGAAGTGAAGAGGCTTAAGTTACTTTTCTCTTCATCTCTTCCACCAAGGCCCTTCCTCTCCCCTCTCTTCTTCCTCCTTCTTGGCCGAAAGTCCTAAAGGGGTTTTCCTCTTGGACAACTTCACAAGAGGACTCGCTCTTGAAGATCCAAGTTCTTCTACAAGGCTACAAAGGCAAGGAGTACTCTAAGGTCAAGAAGTTTCCTTTTGTTTCTCTATTCGAGGTTTATAACTAAGACAATAAGAGTAAGACTCCCCTCACCTACAACATAATAGTTTATATATGTTTTATTCATGATCTTGTATGTTCTTGCGATGTGTTGCTAAAAATCGTGAAGTTTTTCCCTATAGGTAAGTTTCGGCCCAAGCATGGATTTAGGGCTTAGGTTTGTGTTCGATGCTATCTAATGACTCCAATGTTTTCTTGATGTTAAGTTATGAGTTATGATGAAAAAAAAGATGAAGCAAAAGACCCTTAAAGATTTAGGCCAAGGCTCTCATGAAGCCGTAGACTTTTTGGCTACAAGAAGATGTTGGATTTTTTGACTAGCTAATATTTTAATTCCTTGTTAATATTTGTTTGAGGGTTATATATATATTTTTAGGCCATATTTCCCCTCTGAACATGTTCGGTTAATACCCTAAATAAGGGCAAAAAGAAAGAAAAAGAAGAGTTAAAGATGTCATGTTACTTGCTAATGCTTCCTAGTGTTAGGATATGTATTCTATGTATGTGGTATGAACCATTTGCTTTTGTTTTTGTCATTTCAATGTTGATATGAACCTTAGGAGTTTCTGATCAGTTTCTTAAATTAGGTTTTAGGATGGGTTAAGGTCACTACCTCACTTGATAATGTCTCTTTGTAATATGATATTCAATGTATGCATGCTGTATGAGTAGTGTGATGTTGTGTTGTATTTTTATGCCATGTTAACCCTATCTAAATGTTTTGATCAGTAGAGTATATGTTGAATTATGGTTGAATTAAAGGTATCCATGTTTCATTATGCCATGATAGATAATGGGAAAAAGAAAAAGAAGAGTTAAAGATGCCATGTTCCTTGCTAATACTTCCTAGTGTTAGAATATGTATTATATGCATGTTGTATGAATCAATTACTCTTGTTTCATTGTCATTTTCATGTTGATATGAACCATAGAGTTTATGATCAGTACCTTAAGTTGGGTGTTAGGATGGGTTCAGGTCACTACCTCACTTGATGATGTCTCTTGGTACTAGGATATTCAATGTATACATGTTGTATGAGTTGTGTGATGTTGTGTTGTGTTTCTATGCCATGATAACCCTATCTAAATGTTTGATCAGTAGAATATATGTGAATTAGGGTTTAATTAAAGGTATCCATGTTGCATTATGCCATGATAGATGGGAAGAAAAATAAAGAAGAGTTAAAGATGTCATGTTACTTACTAATGCTTCCTACTGTTAGAATATGTATTATATGTATGTTGTATGAACCAATTGCTCTTGTTTTTCTCATTTTCATGTTGGTATGAACCTTAGAAGTTTATCATCAGTACCTTAAATTGGGTATTAAGATGGGTTAAGGTCATTACCTCACTTGATGATGTCTCTTGGTACTAGGATATTCAATGTATGCATGTTGTATTAGTTATGTGATGTTGGGTTGTGTTTTTATGCCATGATAACTCTATCTAAATATTTTGACCAGTAGAGTATATGTTGAATTAGGGTTGAACTAAAGGTATCCATGTTTCATTATGCCATGATAGATGAAAAGAAAAAAATGGAACAAGTTCCCTAGGTGTATTATTCTTAGTCTTAAATTGAACATTATGTGTTTTATGAATCATGAATGATAAGTTGCCATGTTATGAATTTCCTTACCATGAAATTATGTTTTCTCCATGTCATGTTCATGCTTGAAAGTTATGATGATATTTATGCTTTGAATGTATGCCCATGACATGTATGACATTATAAATAAAAGAATACCTAAATAGCAATTTCTATGAAAAGAAAAGAAATGATGAACGCTATGCTAAAGAGAAATTGCTATGGAAAGAAAAGGAATCATGTATGCTATTTTACTTTATGTATTGGCTTGTACCGGATCTTGAAAAGGTCCAAGGGATGGGCACCTTAAGAACGCCCCAGTTCTGGACTACCGTAGCTGTGCCTAGGCTAGAGGTTGCCTAGTACCTTAGTAGGTCGGGATTAGCTACCTCATACTCTACTAAGGAATGCACGCAAATGATGAATGGTACAAGCCAGGGATCCCAATGATGATGATATGTTAATGTTCAAGTATTATATTATATATATTTTTCAAAGAGCATCCTTAATGTTTATGCACATGTTTATGTTTAATGATATTGCATATGCTATGTTTAATGTTTATGCACATGTTCATGTTTAATGATATCGCATATGCTATGTTTAATGTTTATGCACATGATTACGTTTTAAAGATTATGCGAATGTTAGGTGCTTTAGATGCTTAAAGTGTTTATTCATGTTATATGTTTATGTCAAATGATGTAGATGTCTACTTATATGTGATGTACGAATTTTGTGAGTAAGCAAGGAGCTTACTAAGCATTTTATGCTTATAGTCTACCTTCTTATGTTGTAGATCAAACGAAAGGGGAAGCAGCAGGAGGGCATGTGTGTGTGGCAGTGACTTTAGCAGATCGATCCTACTGTTGTCTTCACTATTACTTATGGACTTATTTCTCATGGACTTAATGTTGCTACTTATAAACTGCATGTGTTAGTTCTTATGTTTACGCTTACTACTTGTTGGAGTTGAAGTTCTTTATGATATATATGCTTAATGTAGAACTATATACTTCTTGTTAAATATGTTATGTTATGATTCACATGCTTAAAGTAGTTTAGTTAGAAAGAAATTTATCCAATTGCATATGTTCATGATTTAGTATTATTTCCGCTGCTATATTTCCGCTACATATGCAATAATGTACGAAAAAAAAGAAAAAAAAGTAACGCGTGGCTCACGTAAGGGGCGGGCATTACAGCTTGGTATCAGAGGGAAATTGTCATCTCACTACACACACCTCAAGCCTGCATCCTGCCGCTTCCAAGTAAGATCTTACCTTACATAATTAAAGTATGTTTGTTTTATGTTTACTTATGATAGGAATGTTTCTAGACTAACCATACAAGTAGATGTAATACCCTATATGGTTCTAGAATGATAAGGAATGTTTATGACTAAGTTGCAAATACGAAATTATGGAACCATGTTTTTACCTGGGAATGGAAACTTAGGGTAGTACCTTACTTTACCTTATAATAAAAAAAGATACAAATACATGCATATACATGAAAATGATAAATGATCTTATACTAGCTTATTGTTTTAATATGAAAACAGCATGTCTAGAAGAAGTACTAGAATTAATGATACCGTACCTCAGCCTGACCTGACGCACCTAGTGACAGAACTCCAGCGTCAACTCACCGAGCAGCAGCAGACCATCAACACCATGATGGATCACCAAGCAAATACTACCGTCCCATCTGTGAACCAGACGGTGACACCTGTAGTGCCTCCGACTCCGCCAGCACCCCCGACAGGCCCTGCCACCGGAATGCGACCGGAAGCTTACTTAATCCAGTGGCAGAGACTGAAGACGGAAACTTTTACGGGTGCTTGCGAACCGTGGGATGCTCAGGCCTGGCTCAAGACGGTAGAGAGTACTATGGAGCTACTGGACTGGCCGGAGCATGAGAAGGTCAAGTGTGCGTCATTCTGCCTTTCTGGCGATGCCAGAATGTGGTGGGAAAGGGTCAAGGCCAGGAGACCAGTGAACCAGATGAAATGGACGGACTTCGAATCAGAATTTTACGAGGAGTTCTTCCACATGCGGGTCAGCAACAAACACTACGACGAGTTTACAGAATTCCGTCAAGGCGATCTGTCAGTCAGTGAAGCTGTCAAGAGATTTAACAGGCTAGCTCGCCTATGTCCCGAGTTGGTCAAGATGGAGAAAGAAAAGGTCCGCCTGATGCTGAAAATGTTGCGGCCCGAGATAGCTCTGAACGTGGCCGGCGGAGTTAACCGACCGCAGACCGCAGAGGAGCTGTTCAGTAGTGCCTTGATTACCGAGCACTATCTGAACAGTATTAATCAGCAGAAGGAGATGCCTACAGAGAAAAAGAACCAAGCCAACTCAGGAGGTCAGCACACGGGCACCAGCTGGAAAGGGAACCGCAATGACAAAAAGAAATGGAACAATCCTAAAGGCGGTCCAGCGAACAAGAAGCCCAAGTACAACCCGTGCGCGAAATGTGGAAATACGCATCTTGGAGAATGTCGTAGAGGTACAAATAAATGCTACACCTGCGGATTGGAAGGACACAAGGCCATCGACTGTCCTAACAAACCTCAAGCGCCACCTCAGCAGCTGATCCAGCACCAGGGTGCCCCTGCCCAACTGCATTATATGCAAGCTGCACTGGAAGGTCCTCAGATAAGTCAAGGCAGATTGGAAGCCCCGCTAGTTATGACGAACGCCAGGGTTTTCTCACTTACCAAGGAGGACGCAGCGAATGTTTTGACGGTTGTTACAGGTCAGATCTTTATTTACAGTCAGCATGCTACTGCATTATTTGACACTAGAGCAACGCATTCGTTTATTTCCATGCCTTACCCTAAGAAGATAGACATACCTCTACAAATTCTAGACTGTAAATTTCTAACAACCCTGCCTTCGGGAGAGACAATGGCATCCACCCACGTGTTGCGTGCAGCACCAATCAGAATCGCAAAAAGAGATCTCTATTGCGACCTAATAGTACTCGACATGCAAGATTATGATGCAATACTGGGTATGGATTTTCTGAGCAAATACGGTGCTACTATCGAGTGTCGTAAGAGAAAAGTAGTTTTCCAGCCCGAGGTGGAACCTATGTTTGAATTCATCAGAGAGCCAAGGAAGAGAACCGGGAAATTCTTATCGGCTCTAAAGGCGTAGAAGATGCTAGCGAAAGGATACGCTGGTTTTCTAGCATATGTGGTCAACACCGCTCAAACAAAGGATCAGAAACTAAGTGATGTCAGAGTGATATGCAATTATCCGGAGGTATTCCCAGACGATCTACCAGGATTGGCCCTGGACAGAGAAATCAAATTTGAGATCGAACTGATTCCTGGCACTAATCCGATCTCTAATGCACCTTACCGTAGGGCACCAGCTGAATTGAAGGAGCATCAAGGACAGTTGCAGGAGTTACTCGACAAGGGTTTTATTCGCCCGAGTCACTCTCCATGGGGAGCTCCGGTACTATTCGTGAAAAAGAAGAATGGAACTATGCGCCTGTGCATAGATTATCGAGCTCTAAATAATGTGACGATTAAGAACAGGTATCCTCTCCCAAGGATCGACGACCTGTTCGACCAACTGAAGGGAGCTACCGTCTTTTCGAAGATCGATCTTAGATCGGGTTACCATCAAGTTAAAGTGAAACTAGACGATATTCCGAAGACGGCTTTCCGGACTAGATACAGACACTTTGAATCCGTTGTCATGCCCTTCGGAGTAACTAATGCTCCCGCCATGTTTATGGACCTGATGAATCGGGTATTCTTGGCATTCCTTGACAAGTTTGTGATCGCCTTCATCAACGATATCCTCATCTATTCAAGATTTCGAGAAGGTGGAAAAAAAGAGAGAAGAGATAAAAGATGATAAAGTAATGAGTGGATAAATGACTAAGATTAGAAGATAACTGAGGGAGTAATTGGATAAATGTTTTTATGGTTGGAGAAGTAAATGTTGCTGAGAATAGAGCATCAATAAGGACAACAAAGAAATGATCGGTGACATTAGTGGAAGATAACTGTGACATTAATTTTAAGTTCGAGGATGAACTTTCCAGAAGGTATGGAGAGTTGTAACACCCTACTAAAATTCCCATCAATATTATCCCTAATATTGAGTAGGATTATGAATAATAGCCATATTGAGTATGATTCATGAATGATAGTTAGAGTTGTGGGAATTTTAGTGTAAGTGTTAATAGGCCTTATATGGGCTCTAAATGGTGGAAGTTCCTAATGGGTCTTAAATAGCACTTCATTAGTTATCCTAATGGGCCCCATGAGGATAAAAGAAATAACACATCATGTAATGGGCCTTACTTTAGATGGGCTTGCAAAAGAATATAAAAAAAAATGAAATGATGTAGGTGCCAAGGATTGAACCTTGGACCTTAAAGATGTTGTAAGCCTTAAGAATGCATATGTAACCAATTCACCTAGAAAGGGAGTGCTATTAGGAGGATAAAGGAAATTATAGATAGGTGAAAGGATAAGGGAAGTGAAGAGTCAACATGAGAGGAGGCACCATGCCCTTTCACTTGCCCCCTTCACTTAGTATAAAAAGGTGGGATGAGAAGTGAAGAGACTTAAGTTACTTTTCTCTTCTTCTCTTCCACCAAGGCCCTTCCTCTCCCCTCTCTTCTTCCTCCTTCTTGGCCGAAAGTCCCAATGGGGTTTTCCTCTTGGACAACTTCACAAGAGGACTCTCTCTTGAAGATCCAAGTTCTTCTACAAGGCTACAAAGGCAAGGAGTACTCTAAGGTCAAGAAGGTTTCCTTTTGTTTCTCTATTCGAGGTTTATAACCAAGACAACAAGGGTAAGACTCCCCTCGCTTGCAACATATTAATTTATATATGTTTTATTCATGATCTTGTATGTTCTTGCGATGTGTTGCTAAAAATCGTGAAGTTTTTCCCTATAGGTAAGTTTCAGCCCAATCATGGATTTAGGGCTTAGGTTTGTGTTCGATGGTATCTAATGACTCCAATGTTTTCTTGATGTTAAGTTATGAGTTATGATGAAAAAAAAAGATGAAGCAAAAGACCCTTAAAGGTTTAGGCCAAGGCTCTCATGAAGCCGTAGACTTTTTGGCTACAAGAAGATGTTGGGTTTTTTTGACTAGCTAATGTTTTAATTCCTTGTTAATGTTTGTTTGAGGGTTTTATATATATTTTTAGGCCATATTTCCCCTCTCAACATGTTCGGTTAATACCCTAAATAAGGGCAAAAAGAAAGAAAAAGAAGAGTTAAAGATGCCATGTTACTTGCTAATGCTTCCTAGTGTTAGGATATGTATTATATGTATGTGGTATGAACCAATTGCTTTTGTTTTTGTCATTTTCATGTTGATATGAACCTTAGGAGTTTCTGATCAGTTTCTTAAATTAGGTTTTAGGATGGGTTAAGGTCACTACCTCACTTGATAATGTCTCTTTGTAATAGGATATTCAATGTATGCATGCTGTATGAGTTGTGTGATGTTGTGTTGTGTTTTTATGCCATGTTAACCCTATCTAAATGTTTTGATCAGTAGAGTATATGTTGAATTATGGTTGAATTAAAGGTATCCATGTTTCATTATGCCATGATAGATAAAGGGAAAAAGAAAAAGAAGAGTTAAAGATGCCATGTTCCTTGCTAATACTTCCTAGTGTTAGAATATGTATTATATGCATGTTGTATGAATCAATTACTCTTGTTTCTTTATCATTTTCATGTTGATATGAACCATAGAAGTTTATGATCAGTACCTTAAGTTGGGTGTTAGGATGGGTTAAGGTCACTACCTCACTTGATGATGTCTCTTGGTATTAGGATATTCAATATATACATGTTGTATGAGTTGTGTGATATTGTGTTGTGTTTCTATGCCATGATAACCATATCTAAATATTTGATCAGTAGAATATATGTGAATTAGGGTTGAATTAAGGGTATCTATGTTGCATTATGCCATGATAGATGGGATGAAAAAAAAAGAAGAGTTAAAGATGTCATGTTACTTACTAATGCTTCATAGTGTTAGAATATGTATTATATGTATGTTGTATGAACCAATTGCTCTTGTTTTTCTCATTTTCATGTTGGTATGAACCTTAGAAGTTTATGATCAGTACCTTAAATTGGGTATTAAGATGGGTTAAGGTGACTACCTCAATTGATGATGTCTCTTGGTACTGGGATATTCAATGTATGCATGTTGTATGAGTTGTGTGATGTTGAGTTGTGTTTTTATGCCATGATAACCCTATCTAAATGTTTTGACCAGTAGAGTATATGTTGAATTAGGGTTGAACTAAAGGTATCCATGTTTCATTATGCCATGATAGATGAAAAGAAAAAAATGGAACAAGTTCCCTAGGTGTATTATTCTTAGTCTTAAATTGAACATTATGTGTTTTATGAATCATGAATGATAAGTTGCCATATTATGAATTTCCTTACCATGAAATTATGTTTTCTCCATGCCATGTTCATGCTTGAAAGTTATGATGATATTTATGCTTTGAATGTATGCCCATGACATGTATGACATTATGAATAAAAGAATGCCAAAATAGCAATTTCTAAGAAAAGAAAAGAAATGATGAACGCTATGCTAAAGAGAAATTGCTATGGAAAGAAAAGGAATCATGTATGCTATTTTACTTTATGTATTGGCTTGTACCGGATCTTGAAAAGGTCCAAGGGATGGGCACCTTAAGAACGCCCCGGTTCTGGACTACCGTAGCTGTTCCTAGGCTAGAGGTTGCCTAGTACCTTAGTAGGTTGGGATTAGTTACCTCGTACGCTACTAAGGAATGCGCGCAAATGATGAATGGGTACAAGCCAGGGATCCCAATGATGATGATATGTTAATGTTCAAGTATTATATTATATATATTTTCCAAAGAGCATCCTTAATGTTTATGCACATGTTTATGTTTAATGATATTGCATATGCTATGTTTAATATTTATGCACATGTTCATGTTTAATGATATCGCATATGCTATGTTTAATGTTTATGCACATGATTACATTTTAAAGATTATGCGAATGTTAGGTGCTTTAAATGCTTAAAGTGTTTATTCATGTTATATATTTATGTCAAATGATGTAGATTTCTACTTATATGTGATGTACGGATTTTGTGAGTAAGCAAGGAGCTTACTAAGCATTTTATGCTTATAGTCTACCTTCTTATGTTGTAGATCAAACGAAAGGGGAAGCAGCAGGAGGGCATGTGTGTGTGTGGCAGTGACTTAGCAGATCCATCCTACTGTTGTCTTCACTCTTACTTATGGACTTATTTCTCATGGACTTAATATTGATACTTATAAACTACATGTGTTAGTTCTTATATTTACGCTTACTACTTGTTGGAGTTGAAGTTCTTTATGATATACATGCTTAATGTAGAACTATATACTCTCTTGTTAAATATGTTATGCTATGATTCACATGCTTAAAGTAGTTTAGTTAGAAAGAAATTTATCCAATTACATATGTTCATGATTTAGTATTATTTTCGCTGCTATATTTACGCTACATATGCAATAATGTACGGAAAAAAAGAAAAAAAAGTAACGCGTCGCTCACGTAAGGGGCGGGCATTACACGGATGACGTTTCGGCGTTATCTGAACATCGATCATGCAACGCTAAGAAGAAGAAAGTGATCACAGTGTTTGAATTAATGTTTTGGACTACTGCACTCGACCCTTGTTATAGTACTTACTCAGGCGCCTGAATGGTCATTCAGGCGCCCCGGTTGTAGTGGATCAGGTGAAAACACTATCTTCTGCCCGGTCAAATTCTATCTTGGTCAGGCGCCATAGTCCTAACGTGGAACCTTGATGTGGCCCAATACTAGTGTCACGATGAGCCTCAAATTTAGATATTTATAAGCTGAAAACCCTTGGCTAACAAAGTTAAATGTAGAATAGGAGCCTCAGGTCGTATTTTTCCAAGGACTAGTTGTGAATGCTTAATTCAAACTTGTAGTTGTCGTTTAATGTTGTTTTTGGGTATTCAAATTAGAATGGGGGTTTTGTTTTGCAAATAAGAATGAGAGTATAGTATGAAATGAATTTGGCTAAAGCAGGAATTAAACTAGTAACTTGTAAAACCTAACTTAACAAAGACAAGCAATTCGATATTAAATTATGGAATTGAAGAACTAAACTAGCTTCAAGGACAAGCAAACAATAAATCTGTAGCTAAGTTGCAGAAATTAAATGGAATTCACGCAATACAAATTGAATGCTTAAAAACAGGGCTGAATTGTAGCTGTGGTTACCTGATCGGTCGGCTGACCGATCAGATACAAGCCTGATCAGACTGGTGACCGATCATGTGCTGCCTGGATCGGTCGAACGACCGATCAGTAGCTGAAATGCGATCTGATACGATACGAAATAAACTGGAATGCTAAGAATAATGTTCAGAAACTTAAATCTACAAGTAATTGACACCAGTTTAAGTTCTTCACCAAGATTTGCTCCTTGTCGTCACACAAGAATCGAGCTCAGAACCCCCTCGCTCGAGAATCGAACAAAAATCAGCTGTCGTGATCAATTTGCTTAGCTTGGATGTGTAATCTGAAACTTCCTCCGATCCCTTCTTCCTTGATGATTGGAATGGCGAGTGGTAGCCTAGGGACCCTCGAATCAACTCAGAGAACCCCTCTGACTTGCTCCGATTGATGAAGAATGGGAATCAAGCAAAGATTGATCGGATGAAGCGAGCTCTCGGTGACACCCTCGCCTGAGCTTTCAGAGATGAATTGATTGCATCTTCTCGCGAAAACTGACCTCGACGATTTGAAATCTGAAGAAGAACTCGATCTGGGTGGCCGCATGCGATCAGAAACGAAGAACGAAGATGAACGGAAAAGCTAGAAAACGCGATTTGGCGACGACCCAGCTTGGCGGAGAGGAGAAGTCTATTATAATTAATCCAATTTGAAATTGAACGGCTGTGATTGTTTCGGACTCATCCAATGGTCGAATCTTCTCCGATCTAAACCAAACCTCCCAGATCTTGATCAATGGTCCTGATCTACTCCTCCTCAGCTAGGATCCTTCAGATCTACAACGGATGGCTCAGATTGCTCTGATCTTTGAATGAACGGTTTAGGCTCCTCTTAAGCTCGATCCAACGGCTGGATGCACTCTGATTGGGACCAAATATTCAGATCATGATCTGTGATCTAGATTAACTCTAACTTGAGCTCTGATTGGTCAGCAGATGATAGATGGCTTAGATCTAGCCGTTTCTTGATCGGACGACTCATATTAATCTGATGTTTGATCACCTTGATCCGGATCCAATTCTGACTCAAGTTTGATCTAATCTGATCTAGGTCCATGATCATTTGAAGCCTACAAAATTAGATTCACATTTTAGTGTCAAAATATCTCAAATATATAAAGATTTGAATCAAAAGCTAAAATAGAGGTAATTCATGAAACCTTATGTAAATTCAAATTTAAGCATATAATAGTGGATCGAAACATGGATTTGAGAGCCTAAATTTATCATCAAAATGGTAATTATCAAACCTCCACTAAGCACATGCCACGTTCGCCAAGAATCTGACCGTTGCGCTAGCTCAGCCGTTGTCGCCAGCTCTTAAGCGCCTGAGTCCCATTCAGGTGCCCCAGTCAAGCTGTTTTCTCTTTTTACCTACAACATGGGTTAGTTCCATACATCCAATAATATATAATGAAAACATGTATGAATCACAACCAATGCTGTCTTGGTCTTGACTTTCAGGTTTCATCTGAAATCCTAGGTCGGACCGACGCCTACTGTTCCCTCACCGAGGAATGCGTCCTCACCTACTCATCTTAGGAGAGCTTACTTGTTACCACCTGGAAGCTCCGGTTGGACTTTAGCTCTGTTAGTTTCCCGTTCGGGAAGGATTCCTCTCCATGTCCTTAAATTAAAATTTTCTATTAATTAGAAACAATCCGGATGGAAAGAAACATTCCGAATAACCTTTTCATCATCGTGCTATTCGATTGAGTGATCGCTTCAACAAACTTGTTGTTCAAGCAATCTAACTCCTTTGTCGAATAGCCGCAGAATAGATGACAAATTATTGGATTGCCGGTTTTTGTGTTTGATTTCGGGGTCCATGAGAAATAAGCAATACAATTAAAACTAGATACAAGAATGAAACAAAACAAGATTTATACCTCTTGTTTACCTCTTAATCTTCTATTGTATTCCTATCCTCTTTTTGGACGTCGTGTGGGCGACGGTCTTCTAAGAAATGAAGCCACCAACAAGCCCTCTTCTTCTTTCCTTCTTCCTTGTTTCACTTCCCTCTTCTTCTTATTGCCGCAAGCTTAAAGGAAGAGGTGGACTCCTCCTTTGCTTCCAGCTTGCGCCGCCCCCTCTTCCCTTTCTTGTTGCCACACACCCCAAAGGAGGAAGAAGAGTTTTCCTTGTTGTTGATGTCGCAAGCCACAAAGGAAGAAGAGAAGAGAAGAAGATGAAGAAGAAGAAGATGAAGTTTCCTCCCTCTCCCTCACCTAGGTTGCGTCGGCCCTTGAAGAAGCTCCCTTGCACCGCGCGCAAGCCAAAGAGGAGAGGAGGAAAGAAAGAAAAAAAACAAAGTTATGGCTTGGTTGATGATGGCTCATTAGGTGTATATAGGCTACAATAGGGACCATGAGGAGGAGTTAGTTTTGCTCTCCTAATAGATCCTAAACCCGACCCATTAATGATAACCCGCTCCACTAATGGGTTATCATTGAACTACCGCACCAACCCCATAATAATATATGGGCTTCGCCATATTATGTGTACATAATCTCCCCGTGTTTAAGATATCTCATGCCCATTAATTAATTAAATTACTGATAATTTAATTAATTAATATCTAACTCCATGAGTAGTACCACTCAACCTTATCATCATGTCAGACCAAGTCCACCTGCAGAATTTACATGATGAACTTTATAAGCTCCTCAAGGAGGCATCATCATCCTAGTATATAGGACACGGTTTCCTTCTATAATCAACAACACACCATATAAATAATATTATTTCCCAATTTACCGGGCATATTGATTTAACGAATAAATCTCGCCATTGGTAAATTAAAGAAATAAATATTAAGTACATGTGCCCGTTATTATATCGGGATTAAGAGCACACACATTATAATAATTGAGGTATGATTCGATTATATAGTCAGTATAAATCGAATCACCTCTAATCGATCCTGCTCAATACACACAAAGTGTACTAGTGTAATTCTATAGTCAAGATAGACTAACACCAAATTACACTACAACCATTCCAATGGTTTGTCCAAATCCATCTCGGTTGTGAGCCACTATTTATACTTTACAAGGAACTGATAACATGATCTTCTGTGTGGCACCACACACCATGTTATCTATAATATAAAGTAACAGACAATATGCACACATATAAAATGCAAACAATGACCATGTGATTCTTATTCCAAAATAGATTTTTCCCACGGGATGGACTGATGGTTAGTGCGTGGGTGTTACCACCATGCGGTCTGGGGGTCCAAACCTAGCAAAGCCAGTGTGCCTGCCCTCACCACGCACTAACCATAGCATCCGGGCTAGTAGCCCCCGTGATTTACCTCCTCCGTGTTGGTACTAGAACGGGTTGGCGGGGGAGCTGGGGTTGAGCGATTTGTCTTTACCACCAAAATAGATGTTCATACAAAAGCTAGGCTTTTAGTATACATCCTAACAAACTCGGCCTCTAAGAACCTAGAACTCGATGACGTTCGACCTCAACTCATCTCGACTCCTGTCTGCAATCCCCGCTTGGCAAAGTCTTCTACTCGGTCCACCGGACCAAGTCTTCGTGCTCGGCTTCACTCTCCAAGTCTTCATTGCCCGATCCCCGTCCAGGACTTCATGCTCAACCCTGCAGGTCAAGACTTCTTGCCTAGCTTATCTAGGACTTTTCTGTAATCTCCACAAATCCATTAGTACCACATACCATCTTGACTTGAACCCTTTACCACTTATCAAAATAAGGTTCGATCTGGTACTTCTGGCACTAACAATCTCACCCTTTTTGATTATGACAACCTAGTTCAAAGTTAAGCTAAAAATAAGTTTTAATAGGACAATGAAATTTCTTTTAAGCTCTCCCACTTAACCAGTTATCTCCCACTAGATCATTTAACAGCTATGTTTATAAAGGAGAGGTTATTTTTCAAAAATAAACTTAGTCATATTTAAGTGTGAAAATGTTTTAGAGACTAAGTTAACTTTTGAAAAGATGTTACTAAAAAATACATGTTAGAATATTTGTTTCGAAAAAAACTAAGTGTTTTTCAAAAAATAAGTATGGAAGAGAAATTTTTCAAAATACTGAGAAAAAAAATCTAAGCATTTAAAAAAACTTAGTTTTTGAACGACTAAGTTAATTCTGAAATTTTTTCGAAAATACTAATTGTTTTGAACTCTTTTTCTTTTGAAAACAGTTTGAATTTTTTTAACCATTTTAAACTTTTCTTTCCTATTTGAAAAAAATACTAACCAACTTTGAAAAACACTAAACATCGAAAAACTTTTCTTTTTACAACATTTTGAACTTTTGATCACAGTTTGAATTTTTCTAACAACTTTGAACTCTTTTCTTGCTCTCCCCCTTTGCCATATATCAAAATTATGTATGTAATATAAGGGTAAGAAAAGAAAAAAAAATGACTAAAATATTCACAAAAAAAAATGGCTAAGTGTATCAGAGCGAGTAATTTTAAGCAATAAAAATTGTCTAAGTCTAGGCTAAGTCTAAGTCAAGTTTGGGTACCTTTATATTGAGTCCATGCATGAATAAAAAAATTAAAAACAATTTTAAATATTCAAAAATAAAGACAATTCCTTTTAGACACCTATCTAACCTTTTTGCTACTTACTGACTGTAATAAATAACATGTTTTCACTTGGGTTAGTCAAGTCAAGTGTATTTCATAAATCAGCTCAGTTAGCCAGAATACTTGATTTGATTAATTTGAATTGTATTTATAACGCCCCTAATTTATGTCGATGCACTGATTTTGAAGCATCTAAGTCTAGGGCAGCAGTCCTAAGCATCTCAACCCAGTCTAGGTTGTCAATCAAGTTAATCCTAATGTGTTTGTGAGATGCAGACTTCTAAATCCATGGGAGCATACTGTTGGTGCAAGATGCATCAGTGATGTCTTCCTCTAATGTTTTGATGTTTAACAATATACTTAAGTTACTAACAATATGGTTAGACGAGGTAAGGGTTAGTCAAAGTGATCAAGGGTTAAACCAAACAGGACCTTATATTTGGTAGGGTAAACCCAGGTTGATCAGGTTGACAAAAGGTTAGCCAATCAAGATCTAATGTTTGGCACAACAAAAAACCTAGGGTTGGTCAGTTAGACTAAGGAGTGAGCCAAACAGGACCTGATGTTTGGCAGGATGATCAAACATAGATATAATCTGGTTAATATACTAAGGGTTGATCAGTTAGAACAAGGGTTAGCTAAACATGATATGATGTTTAGCAGAAAAATCCAGGGTTGGTCAGTTAGACCATGGAGTGAGCCAAACATGACTTGATGTTTGGCAGAAGAGAAGTCAAGTTAGGTTTAATATGAATAGCAAAAGAAATCCTTATCAAGGTAAAGGAAAGTCCTAGTTAACTTAGGCACGAAGTCCTGGTTCGAGGAATTGGGCAATAAGTCCTGGCCAAGGGCTGGGCACCGAAGACCTGACTGAGGGTTGGGCAATAAGTCCTGGTCGTGGACTGGGCACGAAGTCCTGGTTCGAGGAATTGGGCAATAAGTCCTGGCCAAGGGTTGGGCACTGAAGACCTGATTGAGGGTTGAGAAATAAGTCCTGGTTGTGGACTGGGCATCGAAGTCTTGATCCTGAAGGTTAGGCAAATGTCCAACCAGAGGAGCCAGTTGGCAAAAGGTAACTTCTCCTGAGAGGAGTAGGCGAGGGTGTGTTCCCCGGGGAAGGGAACATTAGGCGACGGTTCGACCTAGGGTTTCGAGTGAAATCCAAAGTCAGAACCTATAATTATATGTTTGTTTGTCTTGTGTTTGTTTATCTTGCAGGTACCTGGAGTTGTAGGCAACATAGGAGAGCAAACGCAAGAAAACAAGTTGCTGGGAAGACTTTCCTGGGCGCCTGAATGGAATCAGGGCCCTATAGCCACCCTGGACTGGTGGGAAAAACTTCTCGGGCGCCTGAATGAAATCAGGAGCCCTATATGGTCAGGCGCCCTATAAGGAAAGCCACACTGGATCATGGATTCCCTTCCCAGGCTCCCTACATGTATCATGCGCCCTACATGAGTCAGGAGCCCTAGACCTTTCAGGTGGCTGAAAGGAAGTTTTATCAGCCTCACGAAGTTCGCGATTACGGACCAAGTTTGACTGTACTGAGGCACCTCAAAGGCCTCTAGGGCGCCCGAGAAGACACTATATAAAGGGCTTCGACCCTTCAACTCAAAACAACACTTGCAACATCATTATAAGCATTCTGAGCAAAGAAAAAGCGCTAAAGTCGAAGCTCTGCGACCAAGGAGGCTCCAGGAGAAAGTGCGGCGCATTTTGGACTTCCGGATTGGCCGGATCGACTTTTGTTTGGTTCGATTTTATTTTACAAGTTCGCATTTTTAATTATATCTTTTTCTTGTAAACTTGTACTGTAAGATGGGTTTCTCCACCTCCGGAAATTCCATAAAGGAGACCACTAGTGGACGGGCGCTACCCATGATTAGGCCTTGGACGTACTGACCCTGGGGGGTTGGGAACCAAGTAAAAACCCGCGTGTCTTCTGTGTTGTGTCTTTCATTTGTTTTATTATTTTCCGTTGTACTACTAACTCTCTGACTAGAACGAACGAACGTCCAAGTAAAAACTCGCATGTCTTCTGTGTTGTGTCTTTCGTTTGTTTTATTATTTTCCGCTGTGCTACTAACTCTCTGACTAGAACGAACGAACGAACATCGAAGTTTCCGACAAAATTTTCAAGTTGATATTCACCCCCTCTATCGACGGCATTGATCCTACACATACATACTAGGGTTAAGCCTAAGCTAAGTTCATGTCGAAGAAGCACCCTAGTTTTGAAGGGGGTAGTTTTAAAGTCAATGTAAAACTATGTATAAAATTTTTTTTTGAAAACAATGTTTTGAAATTGAGATAAAGTTTTTGAAACTATTTTTAAAATTAGAATCAAACATAGACTTTTAAAAGATAGATAACAGTTTCAACATTCACATTCAAATCAAAATCAAATATTAGAAATCCTACTCCATTAAGCACATACCAAGAACAATGTAATCCAAATAGCATAAACTAATATAAGCTAAGGTAAGACAGAAAAGATCCAAGTCAGTCAGATCAATAATCAAGCCACAATCAGAGAAAGATAAGTTATCTGGTCAAACAGTTTAGTGAGTCAAATAGCAAAATCTAGAAAGAAGGGTGGGGGCGTCAAGACTGAAGCAACTGCATAAGCTCGGCGTCTTGCTCTGCTGCCGTCTCGGCCATCTCTGAGTATCGGGCCTTGACTTCTCAATTAAAGTCTAGATCTAAGTCCCGAGATGGTGAGACTCAGTCCCGAGATGATGAACCTCTGTTCGAGTAGAGCCAATCTCTGATCTGTCGAGATTGGAGGAGGCGCTGGTGGATCTACTGAGGTGGGTCTTGATGTAATGCGACCTCGATCTCTACAACTGGGACGCCCTCATCCTCCTCGTCATCGGGTGGTCCTGCTCCCCTACCCCACTTCCATGTCAAGACCCCATCAATATTAACTTCTAACCCAGCCAAGGAAAAGTTTCTATCTCCTATTTCGTTGCATTCGATCAATCGGGTGGCCTGACCTCTAAGGACATTGCATCTGAAGTGTGCAAAAATCGAGGTCAGGAGATGGCAATAGGGAATGTGTACTCTCCTGTATGTAGAGATACTAGAGGCATAGGTGATGACATGAAAGATGTGAATCCCTATGTCTATGTCCAGGTGATGATTAAAGGCATACATCAAGAAAGTGTGGAATGGCCTCATCACGGTGATGTCCCTGGTGGTGATAGGTAGGACACAACGAAGAAGGACTCAGTATAGAGCGTAGTGCTAGGGCTGATGTTGCATGGAGTTGAAAGTAGAGATGGTGGGGTCTCTCTCACTCTCAAAGAAGTAAGTGAAAAGTGTGTCTAGGGTGATGTGAGAGTAAGAATCAGCAAAAGGGCCATCCCTAGGTGGATAGCACAAAATGGTGGACTCAGAGTGGCGTAGCTCAAAATGCTGGTTAAACAGTTCAGGGGATATGATAAAGTCAATTTGCTAGATGCAGTTAGAGTAATGGGTATCATCTAATTTATCCAGATTATTAAAAAATTTTGCACATAAGGTCACATCAATAGAGTCGGTTCAGTAAATAAGCTGGTCTAGGTGGTAGTAGTGGATAACATCCATAGCGATAAGACAGTAGGTCTCGAAGTAGTTCCTGTGAAAGTAGTGACAGTCTAGGGGTAGATAAGTGGACTGTTCAAAGAGATCCTAAAGATCTAAGGAAGGGAATCTGGGGTCTGTACTTGGCAGGGTAGCGCGTTCGGCCTGGGCTATGCGCCGTGTACTAATTTAACAGGAACATAGTAATAATAAGAACAAAGAAATAAATAAAATAAAAATAAATAAAGGTAGATTTTGGATTATACCATAGTTGAGGCATGTCGAGAATAAGATATGATGACCCTAGGAAGTTTGATTCGTTTCGGCAGGGATTTGAGAGAGAAAATGAGGGAATGAGGAGGAAAAAGGACGGAGTAGGCGCTTGGTGAGTTTCTGTTCACGCGGATGGAGAGACTTATATAAAGGTCTTCTGGGCGCCTGAGTTGGGTTTAAGTGCCAAAATAGCAGGCGCCTGAGTTGACTAAGTGTCGTGATCAGCGATACCACCCCTAATTTTTCAAAACCAGGGGTGCATCTTGGGAAGGCGTACGGAGATGCACGGCGACCTCGTCATGTTGGCTTGGGCGTCTGAATCCTTATTCAGGCGCTTGGGTTGGGTTTGAAAAAAATTGAAAAATTTAAGTTGAAAGAAATTTTGAAAAAGAAATTTTTGAAAGACATTTTGAAAAATAAAATTGAAAAAAGAAATTTTTGAACAAAAAAAATTGAAAAAGAAAAAATTTTTGAAAGAAAAAAATTGAAAAATTTAAGTTGAAAGAAATTTTGAAAAAGAAATTGTAGGACCAGTGCCGTCGATAGAGGGGGGTGAATATCGATCGTGAAAAATCTTTCGGTAAACTTCGTAAATCATTCCAACGTTCTAAGATCAGAGTTAGTAGCACAGCGGAAAAGTAAAACAGAAAAAGAAAAACAATACACAAGGACACAGCGGGATTTATTTACTTGGTCCCAACCCCCAGGGTCAGTACGTCAAGGCCTATGTACTCGGCATGAGTCCACTATTGGTCTCCTTTCCGAAATTTTCGGAGGCGGAGAAAACCTGTCTTACAGTGTATAGTTACAAGCAACAATATTGAAAGTTAAGTAAGGAACAAATAAAAGCAAACCGAACAAGAATCTGAAACTCGGCCGATCTGGACCTCCAATGTGCCGCGCACTTCCTCCTGGAGCCTCCCGGTTGTAGAGCCTCGTCTTTAGCGCATTGTCGTCAGTCAGAATGATCAGAATAGTACTTAGTAGGTGAGTTTGAAGCAGAGGGGTCGAAGCCCCTTTTAAAGGCTTCCTACGGGCGCCCTGGACGTTGGGGGCGCCCCGATAAACTCGGTCAAACCTTATCCCTACGCTGACCTCACCGCAGCTGATAAAACCATTGACCAGGGCACCCCGGACCTCCCGGGTGCCTAGCTTGAACCCAGTCAATGCTAATCTCCTGCTTCGAACTCGCAGCAGCAAAACAGCTTTGAACCCGGGCGCCCCGGACCTCCCGGGCGCCCCGCTTGAAGCCTATTCTGCTTACCACACAACATTGCCACTTTTTCTTCTTTAGCTTGGGCGCCCCCATCAATGGGGGCACCCTGGATGCTTGGGGGTACCCCCACTGATGGGGGCACCTGGCTTCAAGGCTTCCAACCTGGTTACCTACTTTGTCTCGGGTTCTTGGTACCTGCAAGATACACAAACACAAAACAAATATATATACAATATTAGTCTTAAGGACTTGGTTCGGACTTTGGATTTCCAGGAAACCCTAGGTCGAACCGAGGCAAGTTCTCACCCCCGAGAACGTGCCTTCCACCTACTCCTTTCAGGAGTCGGTTGCCACCCAGTCCTTCAGGTGGACTTTTGCTTAGCCTCCGATTACTTGGACCTCAAGACGCCCGAACCCTGACCCATCTCTACTTCTGTCCTTAGTCATCGCTCAGCTAAGTTGCTCAGTCCCTTGGACAAAGACTCCATGCCCAAACCCTAGGTCCAGGACTTAGGTGCCCAACCCTCGGCTAGGTCTTCGTGCCCAATTCCCCGAACCAGGTCTTCGGTGCCCAACCCTCGGCCAGGTCTTCTTGCCCAGTCCCCGACCAGGACTTAGTGCCCACCTTCTGAGCAGGTCTTCGGTGCCCAGCCCTTTGCCCGGACTTAGTGTCCAATCCTCGATCAGGACTTAGTGCCCAATTCCCTGAGCCAGGACTTATTGCCTAGGTTTACTAGGACTTCCTTCCATTTTGGTTACTCCTCTCTTAACTCCCCTTTGTCTGTTCATTGTGTCACTGACTTAAGTAAATTGTCAAACATTAAAACACTTAGAGGAGAACATCATTGATGCAACTTGCACCAACAATCTCCCCCTTTTTGATGTTTGACAATAACTTAAGTTAGATTGGTTGAAGGGGCTAACTTACTCTCCTTGGGATCAAACTAAAAAATGATCTTAGTTTTGAAAATATATTTTTGATCCTCTGAAAAAATAAGAAAAAATTTCTAACTTTCACTTTCTCCCATTTTGAAAGACATTTTGATTAATTGATCCTTTGGTAAGAGGGAAAGAAAAAAAATTATTTCTAACTTAAGCGCATCTCTCCCCCTTTGTCATACATAAAAAAAACTACCAGAAATACTTGCGCCAACAATGAGAATATTTGGTTCTTTTTGAAAATACTTAGTATAAATTTTTAAAGGCATAGCATAAAACTAAGTATTTACGTATTTTGATCTTAGAAGACTTAAACAATATTGCATTTTTGAAAGATATTTTGAAAACTATAAGTTTTTAAAAAATATATTATACATATTTTGCAAGTACTAACTATTTTTGAAAAAGATGAGACTTTGAAAAATATAGGTAATTTTTTAAATGTATTATGCATTTTGAAAACACAATATTTTACTTGATTAAGTTTCTTTTCCAGTCTGACACAATCCTAGGAAACCTTGTTAACTACAAGGACATTTTCCTAAGTGTCCTGGAAATTTTTTAAACTCAAGTAAATATAAAAATAATTTCATAAGTCACACAAATTCTAAAAAATAGAATAATAGGATGTAAGTACATTTTGAGAAATGTATGAATTTTTGAAGTCATAATACTTGACTTGGTTTATCTTCCAGTCTGACACAATCATAGGAAACCTTGTTGACTACAAGGACATTTTCCTAAGTGTCCTGGAAGATTTTCCAAACTCAAGATAAACACATTTTTTTTTCAAATTGATCAAAACCAGATGAATTTTTGAAAATACTAGTATTTTTAAGAAAAAAACGTTAGTATTTTGAAAGAATACTTATGTTTTTATCAAGATTTTGAAGATATAGTTCAAGAAAACATGTTATTAATTAATTCTTTTAATTTGACCTCCCCCTAAACTTAACTCAGTCCTGGGAAGCTTGTTGACCACAAGTATTCTTCCTCTGAGTCTTAAGGTTTTGATTCAGATCAAAAGAATAATCTAATAATTTTCCAAATCAATAATTTAAAACTTGTCAGAAGGTTGACTCAGACTCCCCCTAAATCTGACACATCCTAGGAGTCCTTTTAGATCATGAAGTGGACCTTCCTCTGTGTCTTTAGGGTTTATCAAAATCAAATGAACACCAATTTTCAGGAAGATAGATTTTGAAACCACAATTTGGAAAGAAGATAATTTTTAACGTATAAACCTTTTTGAAAACCTATGTGATAGAAATTAAGGTGCAATTTTCGAAAAGTCTTTTAAAAAAATTAAAAGAGTGAAAACACTCTCCCTGTACCCAACATCGTTTGACTCTATCTAAGTGCCTTAAGGAACTTTAGTGTTGTCCTAAGAGGCTTGTGTCTAATTTAGTGAGTCAAACAATTTTTGAAAAGATATACTTTTGAAAAATGTATACTAAGTATAATCAATCAGACAAGCAAGATTTCCATAAAAATATTATTATGTTGAAGCACTATTTTGAAAATATATTTTTAGAAAAATATTCTAACAATTTTGAAAAACAATTTTGAAAAATATTTTTCAATTCATTTGTCCTTAACATCTCACCCATTTTAGATGTATCAATACAACAAGCATGGTTGCCTTATAGGTGTATTGTGAGATGTTTGAATTATTTTTCTTAATTTATTATTAACTCTAAGATTTAATTGAAGCTTGTGTTAGATTCAAATCTAGCAATAGTAAAGTGAATTTGATTTTCAGTAATTGGCTTCCAGGTCTTGGCGAGACACTAGGCCTTCTTTGGCCATAGCCTTATTGGATCATCAACCATTTCCTTGACAAAGTCTTTTATAGAAAATTCATCTTTAAGTTACTTCTTGAAAGATTTTAGTCTAACTAGTTTAGGTCTTGGATCGGTAGCTTCGGCTAGTTCCACCAAAAAGGCTTCCCTAACGTACTATCATCTCACCTCCACCTAATACTCGATTGATCATGTTTCAATTATTCTTTTTCCTATAGCCGGTCTAAATTATGCATAGAATTTAAATATGAATGACATGTCATATATTTAAAAGAAATAGCAAATGCATGACATGACAATTATGCATGATTCAAACAAGTCCAAAGCATTTTAATTACGTTTCTAAAGATGTATTAAATTCCCGATTTGATACATGTCGTGTGAACCCGCGAATATGTCAACCCACTTTGACATATTTAGTGTTATTAATTTTAATTGTTATAGTTTGGGTAAAATTTTATTTTAGTTCAAGTTTAATTTATTTAAAGATTAATTGGAGAATATATTGATTAAGGACTAATTAATTAAGAATTAATTGATGTTGAATTAATTGAATTTGAATTAATTAAGATTAAGTTATTAATTGAATTAATTTGAATTTAAAGTAAGTATGATCTAACTAATATGAGTTAATTAAGATTTAATTTGAATTAATGTAAGTTCGAATTAATCAAGATTTAATTGAATTAAATTGATTTAATTTAATTTAATTAGGATTTCATTTGAATTTAATTTAATTAAGATTTGAATTTAATCTGAATTTAATATAATTTGAATTAATTTAATTTATTTGAATTTAATTTAATTTGAATTTATTTAATTTATTTGAATTTAATTAATTTAATTTGAATTTAAATTGAATTGAAATTATTTGAGTTAATTGAATTAATTGAAATAATTTGAGTTAATTGAATTAATTGAATTAATTTGAATTAATTAAGATTTGAATAATTAAGGTTAAAATGATTAATTAATAATTGTGGGTTTAAATTCATCATTTTCATTATTTTGAAAATTTCTTCTTCATCTTTATCTATCTTTTCAAGTTTTTCTAATAATTTTGATTTATTTGAATCATTGTGAACTTTATTAATTATGACTTTTATCTTAGATAGTTCCATATCCTCCTCATCCTCAAAATTACATCTTTTAGTATCCTCAAAATAGGAGGAGTAATTTGGGCCACTAATTAAAGTTTTGTAATAATTTTCAAGATGATCTATAAGTAAGTTATTATCTAGGAGAATTTCATCTTCATTATCCTCAAGATTTTAATAAAATCATTTTTATCCTTAAAAATAATTTCAGGATTATCTATAGAATTATCTTCACTATTTTCAAGAAATTCAAAATTAATCTTTAGATTATCTTTAAGATTTTCAGAAGTAATTTCTGGATTATACTTAAGATTTTCAGAATTAATTTCTGGATTATCCTTAAGATTTTCATAATTAATTTCTGGATTATTCTTAGGATTTTTAATCTCGAATTCATAGTTATACAACGAATTTTCAAATTTGAATTCATAATTATCTAAAGGATTTTCAAATTTAGAATTATCCTTAGGACTTTTGAATTCAGATTTATCCTTAGGATTTTTGAATTCAGATTTATTCTTAGGATTAAATTTATCTGAATTAGAATTATCAGAATTAACATTATTAGAATTAAAGTTATCAAAATCAGAATTAAGTTTAAAATTATCAGAAATAAAATTATTAGGATTAACATTATCAGAATTAAAGTTATGAAAATTTATTTTAGAAATTACTGAATTAATGTTCTGAATTTAATAATTAATTTCTGATATTTTAGTCATATCTACATTTTCTAATTTGTAATGCAAAATATTAATTTTACTATGCAGTAAATCTAATTTATCAGAAAAATTAACTAAATTATCTAAAGACAATGCAGGAATTTTGAAACTTTTGGAACATAAATTTTACGTACCTTTGTCGGACATTTATTCTTGTAGTGTCCGTATTTTCCGCACTTGAAGCATTGTACGTGATCTTTGTTTTTCCTGACTCCTGGCGCTGGTGCCCCCTTTGCCGCCGGTGGTGTAAACCGAGTCTTACGAGTAGGACACTGATTTTTATAGTGCCCTCTCTCCCTGCACGTGAAACAAATAATATGGAACTTAAAAATGGACATTTAAAAAAAAATTATACCTGATTCACCCCTGGGCTCCCCCTCAACTCCTGGCGTCGTTGCTCCGTCGGCGGTTAGTCCGGTGAAGAGCAGCTCGGCTCTGATACCAATTGTAGGACCGGTGCCGTCGATAGAGGGGGGGTGAATATCGACCGTGAAAAATCTTTCGGTAAACTTCGTAAATCTTTTGAACGTTCTATGATCAGAGTTAGTAGCACAGCGGAAAAGTAAAACAGAAAAAGAAAAACAATACACAAGGACACAACGGGATTTATTTACTTGGTTCTCAACCCCCCAGGGTCAGTACGTCCAAGGCCTATGTACTCGGCGTGAGTCCACTATTGGTCTCCTTTCCGGAATTTTCGGAGGCGGAGAAAACCCGTCTTACAGTGTATAGTTACAAGCAACAATATTGAAAGTTAAGTACGGAACAAATAAAAGCAAACCGAACAAGAATCTGAAACTCGGCCGATCTGGACCTCCGAAGTGCCGCACACTTCCTCCTGGAGCCTCCCGGTCGTAGAGCCTCGTCTTTAGCGCGTTGTCGTCAGTCAGAATGATCAGAATAGTACTTAGCAGTTGTGTTTGAAGCAGAGGGGTCAAAGCCCCTTTTATAGGCTTCCTACGGGCGCCCTGGACGTTGGGGGCGCCCCGATAAACTCGGTAAAACCTTATCCCTGTGCCGACCTCGCCGCAGCTGATAAAACCTTTGACCAGGGCTCCCAGCTTGAACCCATTCAACGCTAATCTCCTGCTTCGAACTCGCAGCAGCAAAATAACTTTGAACCCGGGCGCCCCGGACTTCCCGGGCGCCCCGCTTGAAGCCTATTCTGCTTACCACACAACATTGCCACTTTTTCTTCTTTAGCTTGGGCGCCCCCATCAATGGGGGTACCCTGGATGCTTGGGGGCGCCCCCACTGATGTGGGCGGCTGGCTTCAAGGCTTCCAGCCTGGTTACCTGCTTTATCTCTTATTCTTGGTACCTACAAGATACACAAACACAAAACAAATATACATACAATATTAGCTTTAAGGACTTGGTTCGGACTTCGAATTTCCACGAAACCCTAGGTCGAACCGACGCAAGTTCTCACCCCCGAGAACGCACCTTCCACCTACTCCTTTCAGGAGCCGTTGCCACCCAGTCCTTCGGGTGGACTTTTGCTTAGCCTCCGATTACTCCGTACCTCGAGACGCTCGAACCCTGACCCATCTCTACTTCTGTCCTTAGTCATCGCTCAGCTAAGTTGCTCAGTCCCTCGGACCAAGACTCCGTGCCCAAACCCTAGGTCCAGGACTTAGGTGCCCAACCCTCGGCCAGGTCTTCGTGCCCAATTCCCCGAACCAGGTCTTCGGTGCCCAACCCTCGGCCAGGTCTTCTTGCCCAGTCCCCACCAGGACTTAGTGCCCACCTTCCGAGCAGGTCTTCGGTGCCCAGCCCTTTGCCAGGACTTAGTGCCCAATTCCCTGAGCCAGGACTTATTGCTTAGGTTTACTAGGACTTCCTTCCATTTTGGTTACTCCTCTCTTAACTCCCTTTGTCTGTTCAATGTGTCACTGACTTAAGTAAATTGTCAAACATTAAAACACTTAGAGGAGAACATCATTGATGCAACTTGCACCAACAGAAATTTTTGGAAGAAATTTTGAAAGAGTAAGATTAAGTTTTAATTTTGCAGGCACAAACAATTTCAAAATCTTAATCCATTTTAGTTTGGGCTAACCAACATAGTGACAAGTTGATTTAGCTGCTTCAATTGGTTGGGCTAGATTTACTTTATATCCTAAACACCTCACCCATTTCTAAGGGACAAAACAGGGATCCTTATTTGTTTTGTGAGATTCTTTCAATTTTATCTTGAAAATTAGGTTAAGTCTATGATATAATTGAACCTTGAGTTAGATTCAGATTTTAATAATTAGTAATTTAAAACTAAATTTTACTGTTTGTTAAATTTTACGGCCAAAGAAGGCCTTGTGCCTGCCAAGACCTAGAAGCCAATTACTGAAAGTCAAATTCACTTTACTGTTTGTTAAATTTGAATCTAACATAAATTTCAATTAATCTTAGATTCAATAAATTTTCTTAAAAGTCAATAAACTTAACTATATAAATTTTTCAAAATTAATTCAATATCTTCAAAATTAATCATGTTCTTCAAAATTAAAATATTTTTGAAAACCTGTCTTACAAAACTCATAAGGTTAACATGTTTGATAACACTAGATAGGGTGAGACAGACTAGGTTGTGAAATTCAGTTCAAGCTATTACTAACTCTAATGGATCCAAATCAACAAATACTTTATGTGTAGGAACATAAAGATTTGGACCAATGGATGTTGGATAGTGGTTGCTCCAGACACATGACTGGAGACAAATTGAAATTCACCAAAATCAAGTTCAAGAACCTAGGCTCAGTAGCATTTGGCAACAATGCTACACTCAAAGTAATTGGGTCAAGTAACATTGAACTTAAATCTAATTTTGTTATTAAGAAAGTACTCTTGGTTGAAAATTTTAAGTTAATTTGATTAGTATTAGTCAGTTCTGTGATACTGGTTATATAGTTACTTTCACCAACTCGGACTGCCTGATTAGAAACCTCCAAGACTCAGAAATAATGCTTAAGGGTACTAGGAAAAATAATGTTTACACTATTAATCTACCCTTAATACCAAAATGCTTCATGACTCAATTAGAATAATTAACCTGTGGCATAGGAGATTAGGTCACACTGATGTTAAACTAATTTCCAAAATTACCAAACCTGGTTTAATTAAGTTGTACCAAAAATCAAGAATTTTGAAAACACAATTGTAATTCATGTAATCAAGGTAAACAAACTAAGTCTACTCATAAACCAATTCAATCAGACTTAACCCAAACCACACTTGAGCTCCTGCACCATGACCTATTGGATTCACATGGAGCCAAGTCACCAAGTGGGAATCGGTACTGCTTAGTAATTATCGATGATTACTCTAGATTTACCTGGGTTAGGTTCCTGAAAACTAAGGATGAAACCTTGAATCTATTTATCGACTTATGCAGAATAATTGAAAACCAAAATAATGCTAAGATTAAGAGACTTAGGAGTGATCACGGGGGAGAGTTCGAAAATCAAAGTGTGGGATCAGATTGAATTGATAGGGGGGGGTGAATATTGTTCGTAAATTTTTCGGACAAATAGAGCAATTACACAGCGAAAAAATGAAAACCAATCGCTAACACAAGTTCTTTATACTTGGTTCAGAGTCACGGTCGGCTCCTACTCCAAGGCCCACGGTCCTTGACCGTTTACGATGAACAATTCTATATTTTTATAAAAATTACAAGCCGAGAGTACAAATATAGTATTTGAACAAAAATTATAGCACTTAACAAAACCAACTTTTACCGATGACTGGAGAGGTTGGAAGTTTCCGGAGCAGCAGGTCATCGTCAATGCTTGAATCACGAGTACAGAACTTGTCGGAGTGGAGCGCTTGAGTGTAGTAGTTAAAAGCAATTGATGTGGATGCCTTGGGGGTGAACCCCCTATTATAGTGGTCAGTGGGGAGCCTGTGTTGAAGGGGGCGCCTGACACGTGACCTATCCTGCGCGAACTCTAATCCTCAGACTCGTCCAGTGCTTATCCCTTCAACTGGGGCGCCTGTGTTAACACAGGCGCCTAAGCTAACTTGGTCCAGAGGCTTGCGTGGCAGTTTGCTTCGAATGCTTGGAGTAACCTTGCACTAGGGCGCCTGTCTCAACACAGGCGCCTAGCCCCAGTGAGGCACCTCACTCCATTGAGGCGCCTGAATATAGAAACTTCATCCCTTCATTCTTGCAACCAGGGTTAGTTCCAAAACACACAAAGCATATACAAATGATATATTAACCATAATTTACAGCCTAAGTTGTCTTGGTTCTGACTTTCGGTCTCCCAGATGGAACCCTAGGTCGAACCGACACCTAATGTTCCCTCCTACGGGGAGCGCATCCTCACCTACTCCTCTCGGGAGAATTTAGCTATTTTCCAACCGGCTCCTTCGGTTGGACTTTTGCCCATCTTCACTCACCAGGTCTTTGTGCCCAATTCGCGATCAGGTCTTCGTGCTCAGCTTCACTCACCAGGTCTTTGCTGCCCAATCCTCGACCAAGTCTTCGTGTCCAACTTCACTCACCAGGTCTTCGTGCCCAACCTTACGTCAGGACTTAGTTGCCCAGCCCGCGGCTAGGACTTAGTGCCTAGTGTACCTAGGACTTTCCTACACACTTAATAAGCTTGTGAGACAACAACACCTTAACTTCTGAACCTTTTGCCATTATCAAAATAAAGGTTTGACTTTGGTGCTTCTAGCACCAACAATCTCTCCCTTTTTGATTTATGGCAACACGGTACAAAAATTAAGTTAAAAATGATATAGCATTTCTAACAAGCAAAAAAAATCGTAAAGAAACACTTAAATAAAAATTCAGTTTTCTCTCCCTGAAACGAATATTCTCCCCCTATATTTTTCAATGATATGTGGGTTTTTGTAAAACTTCTAAGTGCTTTAGATTTTGACTAGGTGCAGAAGTATTTGTACTTAGAAAAGTTTTTTGAAAAAGTTTTGCAACCTTAGATAACAAATTTTGCAAGCTTTCTATACTTAGAAAATTTTCAAAAAGTTTTGCAAGTTTTTCACACTTAGAAATTTTCAAAAAGTTTTTGTAAATTTTTTTTTACACTTAGAAAATTTTCCAAAAAGTTTTTGTAAGTTTTTTTCACACTTAGAAAAATTTCCAAAAAGTTTTGCAAATTTTTTCACACTTAGAAAAATTTCCAAAAAGTTTTGCAAATTTTTTCACACTTAGAAAATTTTCCAAAAAGTTTTGCAAGTTTTTTCACACTTAGAAAATTTTTCAAAAAGTTTTTGCAAGTTTTTTCACACTTAGAAAATTTTTCAAAAATTTTTGCAAGTTTTTTCACACTTAGAAATTTTCCAAAAAATTTTTGCAAGTTTTTTCACACTTAGAAAATTTTCCAAAAAGTTTTGCAAGTTTTTTCACACTTAGAAAATTTATTTACTTGAAAATACATTGTGCAAAAAAACATTTAGCAAAAAATTTATATACAGTTTTTCCTTTTACTTAGAAAATTTTGAAATACATAGTTTTAAAAATACTTAGAAACATTTTTAATCACTTAGAGATACTTAGAAAAAATTTTAAGCACTTAGACTTTTACTTAACTTTTTGCAAAAGAGAAAAAAAATTTCTCCTTTCCTTTCTTTCCTTTCTCTCCCCCTTTGCCATTATAAAAAAAAATGATAAGCAAGAAAAATTTGAATTAGAGCTAGCTTGACAAATTGGAAATCTGTATTGAACCAACTATAGTACTTTTAAGCAAGAAAAAGGACCAAACTAAATTGAACCGTTATTGTTCGGGTCCTGTCTAACCAAGTTAGCTATTTACTAACGATTATGAAACAGTAGCTTTCGTTAGGGTTTGTCAAGTTAAGTGATCTGATCAAGTTAGATTTTCTAAGCTTGACACTTAACCTGATTGCCGTTCAAGTTGTATTTATTGCCCCAATTACTGCAGATGCACTGACTTAAAGCATCTTGAATCAAGGCATAGATCTAAGCATCTCAATCCAATCTAGGTTATCAATCAAAGTACCCTAAGGTGCTTGTGAGATGCTGGCTTCTAGATCTATAGGTGCATGCAGTTCTAGGGTTAGGGCCTAAGCTAAGTCCATTTGCGCAAAAAACCCTAGTTTTGAAGGGGTAGTTTTTGAAAGAAAACTAAGTCGGAAAATCATTTTAAATTTCAAAAACATTGGTAAAAAAATGATTTTTCAAATTGCTAATTTTCTAGAAAAAATAAGAAATTTTTAAGAAAACAATATAGAACAGTCCTATTCTACTAAGCACAACCCTAACTGCACAAATCTGAAGTTAATGACTTAGTAGAAAAATGAATAATCAATGTATGAAATAGCTAGACAATAGTCAGGTAAGTAAATAGCCAGTAGATACAATAGCTGAATAAAAGTCATCTGGTCAACACAAGGACCAGTAAAGTCAATCACAGGTCAACCCTACTAGACAGGGCAAGTCAAATAATACGAGGACAGTCAACAAGTTGGAAATCACTCAGATCTACGAGGAGGAGCCAGGGGATAAAATGGACCGGGCTGCCATGACCGGAGCATGGACATCATTTCGTTGTGTCGAGCCTCATTTGCCTCGCGATCGACTCGAATGGTGTCCATGTACTCGGTATGATAGCCCTGGTTCACATTGTGTTCGACCTGGAGGGTATCCATAAACTCGGCATGACGAGCCTCCATCTCCTCTCGGAGACTGTGGATCTCCGTCTGTAGTAGTGTCAGGCACTGGTCGGTAGTTGGTGGAGGAGGCTCCTGCAAGTGCTCGTTGATCTCGGCTGCGAGATCAGCAACATCTACCTCTATCTCCTCGTCTGAGTCATCCTGACGTCGAGCCTGTTGGTGCCGGAAGCACCAAAGTCAAATCTGTGTTTTGATAATGGCAAAGGGTTCAGAAGTTAAGGTGTTATTGTGATCTAACAAGCTTACTTAGTGTGCAGGAAAGTCCTAGGTACACTAGGCAAGAAGTCCTGGTCGAGGACTGGGCAAGAAGTCCTGGGAAAGCGCTGGGCACCGAAGACCTAACCAGAAGTTGGGCAAGAAGTCCTGGTCGTGGACTGGGCAAGAAGTGTTGGAACTTGGATGACTAGAGAGGGGGGTGAATGTAGCCAGACACCAAAAATCTTTCGCTTTTATGAACTACTGCACTTAGGGTTAGTAGCATAGCGGAAGCAATACAGCAAAAACAAAGTGCAGAAATGAAAGACAAACAAAAACGCTAACAAAGAGGATTTACAAGGTTCGGGGATAACTTGCCCCTACTCCTTGGTGTGCCCTTAAGGTGGGCGATCCCTTGATCGTCGGCAGATCAAGCCCCGGAAAATTCGGATAGAAAGCAACCTCCTTCTCGGTGGAGTAACCTCTCCACAGCGTTTCAAGATGATGAAGTATTAAGTACAGGAAACACAAGAAGAAGCCTTACTGAGCACAAAGAACCACAAGAACACAAGCAAACTCCTCACCGAGCTCCACTCAGCGCAGATCTCACGCAAGAACTCCCTTCTTCGTGTCTTCTCGCTGATGGACTCGCCAAGCTTCTTGTTTCTCCTTCCCAAGTGCTCAAGTATCACAAGGTTGCTCAAGATTCACAGTAGAGTTGCTCAAGAGATGGATCACAGTAATTGCACACGCAGAACAAGAGATGTCGCAAGAACTGATCAAGTCTCCCTGCAAGAAGTCTCCACCCCTTGGCTTATCCTGCTTCCATCGCCAAGTCACACGCTCCTCTGCAGCAGCTCCCAGCTGCTCACCTGTAGCAGCCAACTACCCCTGACCTCCTCTGGACTCACTGAAACCCCTCAGTCGAGCCCCAGGTCATCAGCTCCTCAATTGTTGCAGCTCGTGCCAGAGAACATTACAACCTGCGGAAGCAAATGGACAAACCTGCTGTAGCAAAAACCTTCATTTGACATCCCTTGGATGATCTCTAAGTCACTTGCACACTTACCAGCACATTAGAGCAGTAAATCAACAGAAGATCAAACATCAGAGGGCCAGAACAAGTATCAGTAGGAATCAGAGTGCGATCAGACGCGATCAGAGCGCCTGACAGCACGTTTGAATTAAAGTGATCGGTCATCGGACCGATCAAAGAGCCTCCTGATCAGTCACCAGACCGATCAGGGTGGGTTCAGACCGATCAGGCTCTATCCTGATCAGTCCCCAACGCGTAATCAAAAATCATGACTTCTCCGGGATCCGATCACCAGACCGATCCCAAGTCGTGGATCGGCCACCATACCGATCCACCCCTTTGCAGGGTGATTTCCCAGCTTTGCAGTCCAAACCTCCTGATCGGTCACCAGACCGATCAGGGCATGCCTAGACCGATCAGGCTCCATCCTGATCGGTCATAGTGAGGAACTCGCGACACTTGATCGTTCACCAGAACGATCTAAACAGTATACCTGATCGATCACTGGACCGATCAGGAGCCAAGCAGTAAGGTTCCCAAAACCAACTGTATGCTCCCTGATCGGTCACCAGACCGATCAGGAGCTGAGCAGGAAGTGAACTCTAAGCTCCCTGATCGGTCACCAGACCGATCAGGAGCTGAGTAGTGAGTGAACTCTAAGCTCCCTGATCGGTCACCAGACCGATCAGGAGCCGAGCAGTAAGTTCCCAAACTCACTGTATGCTTCCTGATTGGTCACCAGACCGATCAGTACGTTTGCCAAAGTCACCGTATGTTCCCTGATCGGTCACCAAACCGATCAGACATCGCTGGATCGGTCACCAGACCGATCCACGAGGGAACTCCGTGCCAACTTCCCTGATTGGTAACCAGACCGATCCAAGCTAGGCCAAACCCACTCTAAGTCAAGAGAACTGGCTCCCAGTCCCCCCTGACTCGTGCTCAGTCCCTCGGACCAAGACTCCGTGCCCAGCTTCACTCACCAGGACTTCAGTCAACCTGGCTTCACTCACCAGGACCCGGATTCACTCACCGGGTTTCCAATCACCTAACCCTCCGAGTTAGGAATTTCCACACCTAGCCCTCCAAGCTAGGACTTTTCCATACCTAACCCTCCAAGTTAGGATTTCATCCACCTAGCCCTCCAAGCTAGGACTTTTCGACACCTAACCCTCCAGGTTAGGATTTTATCCACCTAGCCCTCCAAGCTAGGACTTTTGCACACCTAACCCTCCAGGTTAGGACTTTTCACACCTAGCCCTCCAAGCTAGGATTTTTCCACACCTAACCCTCCAGGTTAGGACTTTTCACACCTATCCCTCCAAGCTAGGATTTTCTCACACCTAACCCTCCAAGTTAGGATTTTATCAAACCTAGTCCCACTAGGTATGCCTAGTCCACGACCAGGTCTTGATCCCAATCATCTCATCAACCTAAACTAAAATCGATGTCAACACCAAAACAACAATCAGGGTCAGACTGCATCAACAAGAAGCCTTGGCAAAGGGTTGGGCACCGAAGACCTGACCGGAAGTTGGGCAAGAAGTCCTGGTCGCGGACTAGGCACGAAGACCTAATCGGGAGGATTGGGCGAAAGTCCAACCAGAGGAGCCGGTTGGCAAAAGGTAAACTCTCATGAGAGGAGTAGGTGAGGACATGTTCCCCGTGCGAGGGAACAGTAGGCGTCAGTTCGACCTAGGGTTCCATTTGGGAAACCTAAAGTCAGAACCAAGGCAGCTTAAGCTGTAAATAATGCTAACATACTTGCTTCTTGTGTTTTGGAACTAACCTTGGTTGCAGAGAATGAAGGAACGTTGTTTCTGCAGCTCAGGCGTCTCAATGGAGTGAGGCGCCTCACTGGGCTAGGCGCTCGGATGGATACGGGCGCCCCAGTTCAAGGCAAAAATAGAACCATCGAAGCAAACTTCCACGAAGCCTCTGGACCAAGTCAGCTCAGGCGCCTGTGTTAACACAGGCGCCCCCATCAGCCCAGGTGCCCCAGTGAAGGGGATAAGCACTGACCGAGCTTGCGGATAGGAGTTCTCACAGGAGAGGCCACGTGTCAGGTGCCCTCATCGATTCAGGGGCCCCTATGGCTGCTATAAAAGGGGGTTCACCCCAAGGCTTCAATGAATCTTGCTCACATCGCTCCAAACACTTTCGTTCAAGCGCTACGCTCTGACAAGCTCCGACATCGCGATTCCAGCATCGACGACGACCCTCTGCTCTGAAATTTCATCCACCTCGGGCGTCGGTAAATTTTAATTTATGAAAAGTATTGCAAATTCAATTTCAATTGTATATCTGTACTCAGCTTGTAAAAAATTTTTTAGCGAATATAGAATTGCCCAACGTAAATGGTCAAGGACCGTGGGCCTTGGAGTAGGAGCCGATCGCAACTCCGAACCAAATAAAACCAACTTGTGTTAGCGATTGTTTTATTGTTTTCCGCTGCGTAATCGCTCTATTTTTTCGAAAAATTAATGATTGATATTCACCCCCCCTCTATCGATTTTCTCCGATCCAACAAGTGGTATCAGAGCAGGTGGCTCAAACTTGGTGCAACCACCAGTTTGAGAGTTTTTTTGGGATTTACAAAATTTTTAATTTTTTTTTCGAATCTTTCTCGTTAATCGAGGTTGGTGCAACACCACTCGATCTTTTTTCGTTGCTATTAATTTCTTCCGCACTACTAATCCAAGACTCAGTCTTGGAACAAGGTTTTCTGTTAATTTTTTTCCAGAAAATATTAATGGTCATGCAAGAGGGAGTCTGCATTGCTAGACCTCCTCTTTTCAGTGGAGAAGATTTCTTCTACTAGAAAAGCAGGATGGAAGTCCACCTGAAAACTCAGGTGGATATGTGGATAATCATCCAATCTGGGCTGGAGATTCCCAAGAACACAGAAGGAGTGGCACAACACTATACTGAATGGGACGCCTCGTTGAAGAAGAAGATCGAGGATGATGCAAAGGCAACCCAGACTTTGCAATGCGGTCTTACCAAGGAGGAGCTGAACCGGGTGGGACCCTTCAACAGCGCCAAGGAGCTTTGGAACAACTGATTGAGCTGCACGAAGGCACTTCCGAGACCAAGATCAGCAAAAGAGATCTGTTGCTGAACAGACTCTACACGATCAAGATGAATGAAGGAGAATCAGCAGCACAACTCCACGCCAGAATCCATGAGCTAATGAATGGGCTGCATACGATAGGTCACAAGGTCGAGAACCGTGACCTAATCAGGTATACTCTAAACGCGTTCCCAAGGAACACACTGTGGGCATCTATGGTAGATGCTTACAAGGTTTCCAGGGATCTTTCTAAAATTAAATTAGATGAACTTTTCTCTGAATTAGAATTATATGAACAAACTAACTCCACTTTGGTCGAGAAAAGTATTGCTTTCATTGCAGGAAAACCTCAAGGAAAAGTCCCCAAGAAGAAGCCTCTACCAGTACCCGAGTCTGACTCCGACTCAGATTCAGAAGACAGTGAAGGGGATCGACCCAAGTTGGTTCGGCTAGCTCGGGACTACTACAAGGAGCTAAAGCACCAAACAAACAAAAAGAAAGTAAGCCAAAGAAAGGAAGATCCATCCGATCTTTCAACAATGTCAAAGAGCAAAACTAATGTCACCTGCTACGAGTGCAATAAAAAGGGACATTATAAGTCAGAGTGTCCCAATCTGAAGGAAACGAAGAAGGCGCGAAGAAAGAAGACTCTCTAAGCCACTTGGGATGAATCTTCTTCTTCTGAAGAAGAAGTCCCGCACGCGAATCTTCTCGCCCTAACCACCTCAAAAGACGTCGACTCTGGATCGGAATCTGAACCAGACGACAGAAGGCTCACAATCTCGGAAAACGAGCAAATAACGGTAAGAGGTTATTCTGAGTATGAACTATCTAAATTAATCTCTTACTTGTCTCGCAACTTAGCAAAATCCAAAATCCAGGTTAAGTCCCTCCGATAGGAAGTAAAACGCCTGAAAGAGGAAGCCGGCTCGAGTGTTAGATGTGTATACTAAAAGACATTGCTCTTTTTATATATGAGATCATCTAATTTTTGAACAGAGAATTACAACTACACTAGGTGCCTGTTTACATTAGTACATGCATGAAGTCCAATTACTTTGCATTGTAGATAACATGGTGTGTGGTGTCACACGGAAGATCATGTTATCAGTTCCTTGCTTAGTATAAAAAGAGGCTCACAAACGAGATGGAATTGGACAACCCATCGGGATGGTTGTAGTGTAATTAGGTGTGGTTGGTCTTGACCATAGAATTACACTAGTGTGCTTTGAGTACATTGAGCAGGACCAAAACTCGAGGTTATCCAATTTGTACTGACTCGATAATTGGATATGACCTCAGATTTTATTATGGAGTACGATCCCTTAATCCCGATATAATAACGGGCATATATTATTATTTATTATTTCTTTGATTTACTAATGGGTGAGATCTATTCTGTTAGATCGATAGGCCCGGTAAGTTGGGAGATAATATTAATAATATGATGTGCCGTTGATTATTGATAGAATCCGTATCCTGGTGAGTCGGGTTAATGATGCCCCCTTGATGAGCTCGAAAGGTTCATCATGCTAAATCCTGCAGGTGGATTTGATCCGGCATGATGATAAGGTTGAGTGGTACTAGTCAAGGACTCAGAGGTTAATTAATTTGAATTGTCAGTAATTTAAATTAATTAACGGGCATTCGAGATCTGGATGGACGACTCGTGATAAGTGGAGCCCATATTTAAATATGGGGGTTGGTGAGGTAATTCAATGGGGATCCTTTAGTAGAATGGATCCTCATTAATGGACCGGATTTGGATCCATTAGCAGGCCAAGATCCAACTCCTCCTCATGGTCCCTATCGTAGCCCTATATATACTCCATAGTGGCATGAATCAAGTTGATGAATTAATCCAATACATCACAAGAAACCCTAGGTCTCTCCTCTCCTCTCATCTCCCTCTCGCGGATTGGTGTTCGGCGCCGACCTCGGTGGATAAAATTCTCCCTCTCACGGATTTGATAGCCTTTTGTGGCGACAGCGAGGCCCCCGCCCCGGCTATGGGGTGGGGGGAAAAGAGAGCGGGTATGGGGGCTCTGTTCACACCAAATTTGACCTATATAGCTTTCGCTGAAGTTTCGGGGTTTTGTACGCTTTCTTTATGATAGATATCCAACAATACCGATACTTTCTTGGGCCTAACTAAGATCGGAATCAAGAGTCAAGAAATGCCCTCATCATTTTGACCTTTGGGTTATATACCATAATGTTATAGTTGTATTTCCCGTATTTAAACCTTTCACTTTTGTACGGTAAACAAGATGTAGTATTACTTTCTTTACCCTTACAGGTGGGATTGATGTGCGGCGCGCCGGCGCCGACCTCGTGGAGATTTTTCTCCATCACGCATGCAATTTTCTATGAAAGAAAAGCCTGCCTCTCAACAATCTGTTTAGAATTTGTGGCACGCAAATCTATGGAGCAAGCAACTTCTTTGGAGAATTAAATTCTCCTCTTCGGTGAAGAGGTTGCATGGGCTAAACGAAAATTCTCCTATTGGAGAATTAATTTTCTCTTCGGTGGAGAATTTGTTTAGCCGCCGTGAGAAGAATGGTCACGAAACCAAGCTAGCTGCTCACGCATGGATGCCCAAGGCAAACAAGCTGCTCACGCAACTTGTTTCAAGAAGAGCAATCAAATTGCATGAGGGATCAGCTTGTTTCACCAAGTTGTTCATGCAGTTTGCTTCAAGGGAACAGCTGAGATTGTGTGAGGAAGCAGCTTGTTTCAAGGGGAGCAGCCAGGATGCGTGAGGGAGTAGCTTGCTCCAAGGGAGCAGCAAGTTGCTCAAGGCTCGGGTGTCGATGACGGAGGAGAGGAATAATAGGGTTATGTGTTTGGATTATGTTCTTCCTAGGAGCAGCCGACGGCATCCTTTTGGCAAGGGATTGGTTGGCGCAAGGAGAAGGGATCAACTTGGTGACCACGGGTCTTAGTAGATCGTCGCCCACACGACGTCCAAGAGGGGAGGGTCATAGGTAGAAGATCATAAGGTAATGGAAGGTATAATTCTTTCTTGGCTCCTTCGTTCTTATTTGTGCCTTATTCATTTGTCTCGTCATTTCATGTTAATTAATTTATTATTTTGATATTGTATCATGGTGAATAATTTATTAACTGGACCCCGACCATAAACACAAAAGGCGACGATCAACTCGTCATCATTTTCGTGGTCGAATGGTCGAGCAAATCACAAGACCGATTTTGGTAATTATCCGAGTAGTGATTTGGATCGTTCGATACGGGATGAGACGGTCGATGGGAGACGGGTCTTCATTCGGATTAATTTTTAATCCGTAGACATGGAGAGGTCTCTCGGATCGACCAGGCATTCGCTAAGGAAACCCGCCAAGCCATACCCAACATCGAGATCCTTGACTGAGCCAATTTAAGAAGGAAACTCCACTCAAGTTCAAAAGCTTGAGGAAGAGAATTCCTCCTTGAAAACTCAAGTCAAGGAGCTCAGAGTGGCTTCAGAACAATTCACTTCAGGTTCCAAGGGTCTTGACATGATCCTTGGAAAGTAGAAGTCCGTTCTTAACTGATCTGGATTAGGGTATCAGCTAAGTCTAGGCAACGTTCTTATTATGCTGTATTGAACCAACCTTGAACCAAGTCCAAGCATGGGTCCCCAAGCTCTGTTTGAATAAACAAGCTGGACCAAACCAGTATTGGATTCCCAAGGACAAGATTCACATCTTGCCTAACCATTATCGAGGCTATAGTCCAGGGGGAGCCAATATAAAAACCATATTCATAATTAGATAATTTTTTGTTAATTTTGTTCAATTGCATGCTTGATTGTCTATTTCTTTTCATGCTTAGATTTAGGACTGATTAGTTTAAGGACAAAATGATTTAGTTGAAATTTGAAAACCTAGTATTGGGAGGAGGTGAGATGATAGTACGTTAGGGAAACCATTCTGGTTGAACTAGCCGAAGCTACCGATCCAAGACCCAAACTAGTTAGAACAAAATTTCTCAAGAAGTAACTTGAACATGAATTTTCAATAAAAGTCTTTGTCAAGGAAAGGGTTGATGATCCAATAAGGCTACGGCCAAAGAAGGCCTAGTGCCTTGCCAAGACCTGGAAGCCAATTATTGAAAATCAAATTCACTTTACTACTTGTTAAATTTGAATCTAACTCAAATTTCAATTAATCTTAGATTCAACCACTTTTTCAAAATCAATAAACTAAACCTTATAAAAATTTCAAAATTAATCAGATATCTTCAAAATTAACCATACTTTTTAAATTAAAATCTTTATTTTTGTTAAAACCTGTCTCACAAAACCCATAAGGTTAACGTAATTAATAACTCTAGATTGGGTGAGACAGACTAGGTTGTGAAAATCAATTTTAAAGCTATCCTTGACTCTAATTGAATCCAAATCAATAAATACTTTATGTGTAGGAACATAATGATTTGGACTAATGGATGTTGGATAGTGGATGCTCTAGACATATGACTGGAGACAATTTGAAATTCACCAAAATCAAGTTCAAGAACCTAGGCTCAGTAGCATTTGGCAACAATGTTATACTCAAAGTCATTGGGTCAGGTAACATTGAACTCAAATTTGATTTTTTGATTAAAAAAGTACTCTTGGTTAAAAATTTCAAGTTCAATTTGCTTAGTATCAGCCAACTATATGATACTGGCTATGTATTTACATTTACCAACTCTGACTGCCTTATTAGAAACCTTCAAGACTCAGAAGTCATGCTTAAGGGTACTAGGAAAAACAATGTTTATACTATCAATCTACCTTTAGTACAAAAATGCCTCTTGACTCAATTAGAAGAATCCAACCTCTGGCATAGGAGATTAGGTCAAACAAATATTAGACTAATTTCTAAAATTACCTAACTTGGTCTAATTAAAGGGGTACCAAAAATTAAGAACATTGAAAACACAATCTGTAACTCATGTAACCAAGGCAAACAAACCAAGTCTAATCACAAGTCAATTCAATCAGACTTAACCCAAACCATACTTGAGCTCCTTCACCTTGACCTATTTGATTCACATGGAGCCATGTTACTAAGCGGGAACCAATACTGCTTCGTTATTATCGATGATTACTCTAGGTTTACCTGGGATAGGTTCCTAAAAACTAAAGATGAAATCCTAAACCTATTTATTGACTTATGCAAAATAATCAAAAATTAAAATGATACCAAAATCAAAAGATTTAGAAGTGATCACGGGGGAGAGTTTGAGAATCAAAGGTTTGGGGAATTTGTAAAATAAATGGATATATTCACGAATTATCCTATCCTAGAACCCCCAACAAAATGGGATAGTAGAAAGAAAAAATAAATCCTTCAGGAAGCCGCTAGGACCATGCTCAATGAATTTAACCTAGCTAACCAATTTTGGCAGAAGCAATAAGTACGACTTGCTATATCCAAAATAGGGTCCTAATTAACAAAAGACATAATAAAACACTTTATGAATTATATTATCATAGACTGGCCAACCTACACTACCTAAGGGTCTTTGGGTGCAAAGTCCATATCTTGAACACCAAGGACTACCTAGATAAGTTTCAATCCAAGTCAACCCCAGGGGTCTTCTTAGGATATTCAACAACTAGTAGGGCCTATAGGTTTACAATAAACAAACTAACAAAATTGAAGAAATGACTAACTTAATCTTTGATGAGGAAACTAAATCAAAATCTGATAACCAAAACTTGAACCAATCAAATATTGATCAGGAAGACAATGAATAAACAATTGAACCATCAATTGAACCACTAATTGAACCTCTAAATGAACTAACTCTTGAACCAACTACTGCGTCAACTGAACCAATAACTGAACCAACCCAACTAGTTGAACGAAACACTGATCCAAACCGTCCAGCCGGACCTGAGGCTGAACCTAGTTCTAGAAGAACCAAGAAACCCAGACTCAGTCACCCTTCTGATCAAATTGTGAGTGATCCAACCTTAGGAGTCAGAACTAGGTCTTCCTATAGAAATCTTAGACATATTGCACTAGTTTCAAAAATTGAACCTAAGACTATAGAGGAAGCCCTACCTGATCCTGATTGGATCATAGATATGCAAGAGGAGTTAGCTCAATTTGAAATAAACCAAGTCTGGGAGCTAGTACCTAAACCTGAGGGAAAGTCTATTATAGATACTAAGTGGGTGTTTAGAAATAAACTAAATGACCAAGGGGAAATAGTTAGAAATAAAGTCCGCTTAGTAGTAAAAGAGTTCAGTCAAGTCGAAGGATTAGACTATGATAAAACCTATGCCCTAGTTGCCAGACTTAAGTCAATTAGAATGTTGTTAGCCTTTGCAGCCCAAAGAGGATTCAAGCTATACCAAATGGACGTTAAGTCTGCCTTTGTGATGACCCGACTTCTCTTCCTTAAAGCGGACGTCACTTTTACTTAACCTTAACTTTACCTTATCCTTAGCCTTAGGTTACAACTACTTGACTTCCTTAACTTGCTCTGAATTTTTTTCTCTAGTGGCACCAGTCGCCTGCTAGAAGGCCAGTCGACTGCTAGAAGGCCAGTTGACTGGTGTCAGCCACAGAAGCTTTCTGTGCACGGCACCAGTCGACTGGCGTCTTGGCAGTCGACTGGTGCATCGAACAGAAGGGTTCTGTTCGATATGGCAGTCGACTGATATCTGAACCAGTCGACTAGCATGCCTGAAAGCTGCAGTTTCAGCCCTAGGAAATCCTTTCAAGGGTCCTTAATTCATACACTTTCAAAGCATATAGATAAATAACTCCAAATCTATACTCTATACTAGTTTTATAAACATCTTAGCAACCCAAAACAAACCCATTAACTTGCAATTAGGATCTCTGAGGAATTTAATAAACTATCAAAACATATGAAATCTATACTAGAGTTTGTACTCAACTTTGTCTCTATGCAAAGTTTAAACAAAATCATTACGTTCTACCAATCCAAAACACCAACCACAAGTTTCTATAAGACTTAACCCAAAGATCTCTCCCACGGCCGCCGCCACTGAACATCAATGCAAGTCCTGTTCGCCTCCTTAGCTTATGCTTTTTCTTTACCTTTATCTGCAATAGAAGGAAATGCAACTAATAAGCGGTTTGCTTAGTAAGTAAATCCTAACTCACAAATCCATGCGATCAATGATAAACATGCTCTTTTCAAAAGATGCTTGCTTCAAAATACATGCACTTGGAAATACTTGCACATGGGAACTTTCATATACTTATCATGCTCAATCATGCTTGAAACCATTTACTTGCATTAAAACACTCGCAAACTTAACATGCTCATGATTTCTTTTGAGACTTGATACTTATACGTTTCTATACTTTAAAACACTAACTTCCTTGCTCTTGCTCTTTAACATGCTTGTAACATAACAACGCTAACATACATAACAAAACATGTACTTAAACTGAAAACACTTACATATACTCATATACTTCAAAATAATAATCAACTTTCTAGGCCTTGACATTGTACCTGGTATCAATGTACCAATGCGCGCATCCCTAATAGGTTTCGGGGTAGCTAGCCACCGCACCCTATTAGAGCTTCTTTCTAACTTTCTGTGGGCCTCTCATTTGACCGGTACATGTCACTTTACAAAAGTAAAATACTTTCTTACTCATAATGTTTATACTTATCAAGCTATCTTTTTTTTCATAAATCTGGCACTACGAACCTTTACCTTTCTTACTTGGAACTTTCATCGAGCACCTTGCGTGCCCTTAACCCAAAACTCATTTTTGGGACTTTTCAAGAACTTGGTCTTATCATGCTTAGATTCACATACACAAAACCTACTCAAGTTTAAGTTCTATAATAAGAAATATGCCTTCTTGAGAAACTGAAACACACAATTTAAAATAGTCTTAAAGCATGCACTTAGAACACAAAACATAGTTCTACAACGAGAAATACATGAAGAAACTACTTCTATTGCAGTGAGTGATCTACTTACCCCCCTTTGCTTGGAGAAAACTCACTAAGTATATAGAAAAATCCTAGCGTAGGACTCCTTTTCTCTTCCTTGCGAGAAACTTCACTCCTTGGCCCTAGGGAAGAAGCCCTAGGTTCTCTACTCAAGAGGAAGAAGAAGGAGGAAGAAAACCCTTATTTTCTCCCTGTTTTCGCAGCCCCCTTTGCCCCCTGTTTGCGCCGACTTCCATCCCTAAAGGGGGATTTAACGCAACTTAAGCGGAAGTTGAAACTGTTAGGATCGTTCCGTACGCTAGAGGGGGGTGAATAGTGATTCTTCGATTCTTCGGTTTGTTCTTCATACGTTGTTAGTATGCGCAAGCGGAAACAATAATAATAAACATAAACAACAAGGAAAGCACTGCTAACAAACCGATTTACTTGGTATCCACCCCGGCCGGGTGACTAATCCAAGAATCTGTCGGTGGATCACTCCCCGGATAACCTCCGGCTAGCCCTCGTCACTCCTTGTGGGTGGAGAAACCTCACCACAACACCTTGAGAACCTCTGAGCACAAAGACTACTGTTTGGCCCTTAACCAAGACTAAACTCGTCAAGAATCTTAGCCACCACGAAGTCCTCTTTAAATATGACTCGGGGCTGATTTCTCGCTACCAGTCAACTGCCCCCAGGGCAGTCAACTGGTGCCAGCCAAATTCGACCGTTGACACCCCTAACGTTTGAATTTGCCAGCTCACCAGCCACCTACCAGTCGACTGCCCCCAAGGCAGTCGACTGGTACCCTGCTGATCCTAGGGTTACACTCCCCGAGTGCATTCCACTCCGCACTCGAACCCTAGGATTTCCCGAGTACAATCACACAGCACTCGTGCCCTCACGACTCAACTGACTCCTCCTCTCCAGCCTCGACTGTTGCCTTCGCGCCCTCTTCATCTTCGGCTCCCGTCCCTTGGATACACGCAAACCTCCAGCTTGCCTCCATGCCATCCTTCACGCATGCCTCAAAGTCCGCGCCCATCAGCTCATCGTCCCTGCTCACCAAGGTCCCTCAGATGCGCATACAAACCTCCAGCTTGTCTCCATGCCACCCTTCAGCGTACCGAGGCCGTCCAGTCAAGTCCATATGTGTAACCTGTACAACCTGCACACTCAACATACACATATAAATACATAAGGGTAAACCTAACTTAAATCTTTGCCCAAACATCAAAACCTATGGTCACTCCGGACCATCTTGGGGCGATTGCTCCAACAATCTCTCCCTTTTTGATGTTTGGCAATCCGTTTAAGTTAGGGAAAGCAAAACAGTAGTCAATAGTAAAAATAATGCATATGCAATGCATGCAAGGATCCTATCCCAAGGCATCCCACACCTAACCCTCCAAGTTATGAATTTTCACACCTAGCCCTCCAAGCTAGGCATTTCACACCTAACTCTCCAAGTTAGGATTTTCTACACCTAGCCCTCCAAGCTAGGAATTTCTACCACCTAACCCTCCAAGTTAGGATTTTCTCCAAAATGTGCTTTTTAAAGCTTCTACCAAGCTCCCCTACATTGGACTTACAAAGGCTTTTTAAGAACCTCTCCCAGGTTCCCCTTACGCCAAAAATGGAGCAACCATGCTCCCCCTTAATTTCAGCTCCCCCTAAACCTAGGGTTTCTAGCAAAGATAAGTTTGGTTTCCCAACTTAAACCAACACTTCTCCCCCTTTGCCTAACATCAAAAAGAACCCAACAATATCTCAATTATTGGTTCTTTTAATTCCAATGATCCTGAACACGTGTACTAACCCCCCATACACTTGTTTCTTATCATTTGGACCAAAGTCAGCTGCTGGATACCCACACCAACCCTGGGCAGTCGACTGCCAACAGTAGCAGTCGACTGATACTCTGAATATCATATTTTCTGGCCATTTTCAGAAATGCGCCAGAAATTCCACAAATTTCCAAAAATTCCCAAATTCCGTAGACAACTTTGTGGAACCCATACCTACTTAGGAAAAATACATTTCACCATGTATCCCTCACCATTCCCAAGTTTGGCACAAAACCCAAAAGTTTTCTTATGAAAATCAAGGCAAACAAGGGCTACCTCCCCCTTAACCTATGCCTTCTCTCAATTTTCATTTTCCCATGGTGAAGTTCTATCCAACTTAACACCATAACACCATGTTGAGTTATTCCCAACCCAACACCCGAGTTCTTCTCCCTTAGACACCATTAAAGACTTGCTCCCAAGCAACCTTACCCCTAGTGTCAAAAAGACCTCAACTAAACCTTGAACATGTCTAAAAAATGGTTGCAAGCACATTTGCTAGGATATACCCTATCCTAGAAAAATATACTTCCATGAAAAATATAAATGTGCTTGACTTGTGGTACACTCTAATTTCCTTAAAGATTTAACATTTGTATCAACCTTCAAATATATCTCTAATTCCATGTGTTTGTTAAAGCTAACCATCATAATTAGACACATGAAATTGTCCTCAATTCATTTCTTTATCCATATCCTTAATATGATGAAAGTTTCCCCCTTTTTATCTCTAAATCCTAGATACACATGAGAAACTTATCAAACTTCCTTGAGTTTTCCATATGGCCTCATTTCATATAATCACCATTAACCCATGAGGCACACCTTTACTCAACCAGTATCATCAAGGATTTTAATTTAGACATCACATTCTATCATCCAATAGCCATTTTCTTATTTCAGCATGCAGACCAGTCAACTGCCCCGGGGCAGTCGACTCCCAAAACTCACAGAATGATTCTGGGCTTGAGACCAGTCGACTGCCCCTAGGGCAGTCGACTGATACCTGAATTTCAGGTTTTCGACCCAATTTCAGTAATCCCTAAGTAATTTCACACATCTCCAAAAATTATGAAATTTCGTGGGGAGATTTGTGGGGCCAATGTCTACTTGGGAAAAATACGTTTCCAAACAAATGTACTTCGGATCCCAGGATTGGCACGAAACTCAACTTCATCTAAAATGTATCACTTTAGCATATCCAAAAGTCCTAATTGTGACTTCTCCACAATGTATCTTCTTATACTTGATCACAATTCATTTCCATCAGCCAATTACATGGTATTCACACATTAAAACCCAATTTTACTAATTATAACCTCATCATTACCATTCTCTCCCTGAAACTCCATTTAATGTGCCAAAACTTAGGATTAAGACTTAGCCAAGTCCTCCAACCTTTTTGGCACATTTCACCTAATTTCCTAGGAGAGAACAGATCCATTTACCATGGACCCCAAAGGCTCCTAGAGCTCCCCCTTGAGCTCTGAGCCCTAGCCACCTCCCTAGGTGACTCAATCCATACTAGGCCACACCGGTGTGTCACCAACGACTCTTAGCCTACAAAATTGACCTTCTTAACCTTGGACACCTTGTCCTTGGTTAAGTCACCCTTTCTACCTTTTGATGGCGTCCACTTGCCATCCTTAGACTTACCCTCCTTGCCATGATTATATGCTTTCCCAGCATATTTCTTTCCATTTACCTTGGAGGTCTTAGACCAGTATCCCAAACCGATCTATCATAGTTGGGTTTTAAGCTACCCAACACCATATCTAGACCTTTAGATCCAACCTTGAATTTTTCTAAGGTCTTTTCCAATTTATCAAGCCTTGCCCTCAAGGCTTGATTTTCCCTTTCTAAACCTTTAATCTTAGAGTCCATAGGTCCACTTTGAACATTTCTAGACCTACCCTCCTTTCTAGGCACATTTCTTCCATTCTTGGGATTAGTGCCTTGATCCTTAGGTACAAAGGTCCTAGATTTACCATGATGCATGCTTTTCTTAGGGTGTTGATCTACCTTGTTACTCCTATTCCTAATATTATATTTAAAACTATGATTATGCACAAGTAAGTAATTTTCATGTATTCTAGTATGCATGGGGGGATAATTAACATGATTTTTGATATACATCGAGGAACTTGAAATTGAATTACATTTTAATCTAGGGTTAGGAATTACCTCCCTTACCCTTGTAGTCCCTCCTTGTTGTGATCTTTGCTTCCTCCTTTCTTCTTTCTCCCATCTCCTCAAGTGTCCCATTTTCTTGAGCTCTTTCTTCCTTAGACACTTGGTGTGGTAGTGTCCTAACTCACCACACGTGAAGTATCGAATCTTCTTTTTCTTATCTTGGGCTTCTCCATTCCTACAATCCATGTTAGATTTAAATTGAATGGACCCGTGTTTAGAGAGTATCTCCTTCTTACCATTTGGGCACTTATCCTTGTAGTGCCCCTTTTCGTTGCAACCAAAGCATGTGATGTGCTCTTTCGATCTAGCTTTGGTGGAGGTTGAATTTTTTCTTGCTCTTGTATGGGTGAGGGTCTCTCCTCCCCCTCAATCCTTGAAGTTGATGCTTCCTCTTCTTCTCTTGAGGTGGATGCCCTCTCATTCTCTTCTTCTCTTGAGGAGGTTGATGATCTTTCACTTAATTCCTCCTCTTCAATTGAAGAGGTTGATAATTCTTTTTCTTGGTTCATTGACTCCATTTCTATTGGCTCTTCCACTCTTTTGGCTTGTGTAGATTTCTCATGATATTCTCCTATTTTCTTCCACAACTCACTTGCATCTTTATATTCACCTACACAACTCAAAATGTTGTTAGGCAAAATATCTATCAAAATGTCAATTACCTTCTTATTGGCCCTAGCTTTTTCATGTTGCTCCTTGTCCCAATATCTAGGACGAAGCCTCTTTCCATGCTTGTCCTTTGGAACTTCGAAAGGCTCTTCAAGGGTAATTCTTAGTTCCCACTCCATTCCGAACCACGTCTCGATCCTCGCCCTCCAAAAATTGAAGTCTTCATGATCGTAGGGCGGTGGAGTGTAGATGTCTTCCCCAAGTTTGTCTTCCATCGTTCCTCTAGCTTTGCTTTGCTCCCTTGGCGGTTATTCCAATCAAGAGCGGTCCTCACTCTGATACCAATTGTTAGGATCATTCCGTACGCTAGAGGGGGGGTGAATAGCGATTCTTCGATTCTTCGGTTTGTTCTTCCTACGTTGTTAGTATGCGCAAGCGGAAACAATAATAATAAACATAAACAACAAGGAAAGCACTGCTAACAAACCGATTTACTTGGTATCCACCCCGGCCGGGTGACTAATCCAAGAATCCGTCGGTGGATCACTCCCCGGATAACCTCCGGCTAGCCCTCGTCGCTCCTTGTGGGTGGAGAAACCTCACCACAACACCTTGAGAACTATGAGCACAAAGACTACTGTTTGGCCCTTAACCAAGACCAAACTCGTCAAGAATCTCAGCCACCACGAAGTCCTCTTTAAATAGGACTCGGGGCTGATTTCTCGCTACCAGTCGACTGCCCCCAGGGCAGTCGACTGGTGCCAGCCAAATTCGACTGTTGACACCCCCAACATTCGAATTTGCCAGCTCACCAGCCACCTACCAGTCGACTGCCCCCAGGGCAGTCGACTGGTACCCTGCTGATCCTAGGGTTACACTCCCCGAGTACATTCCACTCCGCACTTGAACCCTAGGATTTCCCGAGTACAATCACACACACTCATGCCCTCACGACTCAACTGACTCCTCCTCCGCAGCCTCGACTGTTGCCTTCGCGCCCTCTTCATCTTCGGCTCCCGTCCCTCGGATGCATGCAAGCCTCAGCTTGCCTCCATGCCATCTTCACGCATGCCTCAAAGTCCGCGCCCATCAGCTCATCGTCCCTGCTCACCAAGGTCCCTCAGGTGCGCACACAAACCTCCAGCTTGTCTCCATGCCACCCTTCACCGTACCGAGGCCATCCAGTCAAGTCATATGTGTAACCTGTACAACTGCACACTCAACATACACATATAAGTACACAAGGGTAAACCTAACTTAAATCCTTTGCCCAAACATCAAAACCTATGGTCACTCCAGACCATCTTGGGGCCGATTGCTCCAACAGAAACACCTCTTCATGAAAATGACTTACATACCTATAACATAATTTCGATCCATCCTTTTCTGTGCTTGATACCCCCAACCTTCCGGCTAGCGAGCCCAACTTAAGGATTGACTTGCCGCGTGGTCGCGAGATCAAACCTCCACCCGACCCTTTTCCTTTTATTTTTATTTTTATTTTGAAAAATTGCCAGAAAATTCAGAAAAATTCCTAATAATTCATGAAAATTATTGAGTGTTACAATCCTCCCTACCTTATACAAAGTTCATCCTCGAACTTAGAACAGCTCTGGATACCTCTGCCTCATGCTATCTTCTGATTCCCAAGTTGCCTCTTCATACTTCTGATTCAGCCATAAGACTTTTACTAGTGGTACCACTTTGTTCCTCAGCTTCTTATCTGCTCGATCTATTATCTGAATAGGTCGACTTTCATAACTGAGATCTTCTTGAACTTGTACCATCTGTGGCTCAATCACTTGGTTAGCATCTGGGATATGCTTCTTTAGCATTGAGACATGGAACACATTGTGTATTGCTGACATCTCTGGAGGTAGCTCCAACTCATAAGCTACTTTGCCAACTCTTTTCGTCACTAGGTAGGGTCCTATGTATCGAGGACTTAGCTTGCCTTTCTTGCCGAATCTCATTACACCCTTCATAGGAGCTACCTTGAGGAAAACTGTATCCCCAACTTCAAACTCTAACGGTCTACGCCGTACATCGGCATAACTCTTCTGCCTACTCTGAGCAGCTTCTATTCTCTGGCGGATGCTCTTTATAGCTTCTGTGGTATCATCTATAAGGTCAGTCTGAGACCCCATTTCTTTCTTCTCACTATCTTCATACCAACAGAGGGGAGATCTATACTTCCTACCATAAAGAGCTTCATAGGGTGTCATACCAATAGTAGCTTGGTAGCTGTTATTGTAGGCAAACTCAGCTAAACATAAATATTTGCACCAACTGCCTTTGAAATCTAATGCACAAGCTCTGAGCATATCTTCTAGAATTTGATTCACTCTCTCTGTCTGCCCATCAGTCTGGGGATGGAAAGCTGTGCTAAACTTAGTTTGGTGTCTAGCGCTGTCTGTACGTACTCCCAAAAGTGTGAAGTGAAACGACCATCTCTATCAGAGATAATGGTCTATGAGACTCTGTGTAGTCGGATCACTTCCTGTACATATAGCTGAGCTAATCTTTCAATCGAATAAGACATTTTGATTGCCAAGAAGTAGGCAGACTTGGTCAATCTGTCTACTATTACCCAAATAGTGTCATAGCCATTAGTTGTCTTTGGTAGACCAACTATAAAATCCATGGCTATGTCTTCCCATTTCCACTCTGGAATCTGAATGGGTTGTAGGACACCTCCTGGTCTCTGGTGTTCTGCTTTAACTCTCTGACATGTCAGGCAGGTGCTGACATACTTAGCTATGTCTCTTTTCATTTCCGGACCACCAAAATCTTCTTTTCAAGTCCTGGTACATTTAGTGGAACCAGGGTGCATTGAGTAGGGAGTTCTATGGGCTTCTTCAAGAATCTTCTTTCTCAGTTCTTCACTATTGGGGACACATAAACGGTCACCATAATAGAGTATCCCACTATCAGATACTCTAAACTCTTTACTTTCTCCTTCTTGTATCTCTTGCTTGATCCTTTGGATATCAGAATCCTCAGCTTGCTCTTTCTGTATATCTTCAAGCAAGGTTGACTCTAGTGTCAATAGAGCTAACTGCCCATAAATGATCTCAACTCCATAACCTACTATTTCCTTCTGTAATGGTGGTGATAATGATGAAAAGGACATCAAAGTGGCACACGTCTTTCTACTTAGTGCATCTGCTACTTTATTTGCCTTACTAGGGTGGTAAAGGATCTCACAGTCATAATCCTTCTCTAACTCAAACCACCTTCGCTGTCTCATATTGAGGTCTTTCTGAGTGAAGAAATATTTCAGACTCTGGTGATCTATATAAATCTTGCACTGCACCCCATACAGGTAATGTCTCCATATTTTTAGAGCGAAGACTACAGCTGCCAACTCCAGATCATGAGTGGGGTAATTCTTTTCATAATCCTTGAGTTGCCTGGAAGCATAAGCTATGACATTGCCTTCTTGCATAAGTACGGCTCCAAGTCCTAGCTTTGATGCATCACTGTATATATCAAAGCTCTTATCACCTTCGGGTACTGTAAGAATAGGAGCGCTTGTCAGTCTCTTCTTCAACTCAAGGAAACTCTGCTCACAGTCTTAGTTCACTCATACTTCTTATTCTTTCTGGTAAGGGCTGTAAGTGGAGAAGCTATCTTTGAAAAGTCTCCTACAAACCTTCTGTAGTACCCTACTAAACCCAGAAAACTTTTGATCTCACTAGCATTCGTTGGTCGACTCCATTACTAACTACTTCAATCTTGGCTGGGTCTACCATAATGCCTTCTTTGGAAATGATGTGGCCTAGAAGGCCACCTGGTCCAAAGCCAAACTCACACTTTGAGAATTGGCGTACAGCTCCCTCTGATGTAAGGTCTGCAACACTATCTTCAGGTGTTCGTCATGTTCTTCCTGAGTCTTTGAATACACTAGGATATCATCAATGAAGACAATGACGAACTTGTCAAAAAAATCCTTGAACACCAGATTCATTAGATCCATAAACGTCACAGGGGCGTTTGTCACTCCAAAGGGCATGACCACAAACTCGTAGTGCCCATATCTTGTACTGAAAGCAGTCCTTGGCACATCACTCTCCTTCACTTTGAGTTGATGGTAACCTGATCACAGATCTATTTTGGAGAACACCGTGGCTCCCTTCAACTGATCGAATAAATCATCTATCTTTGGCAAGGGATATCTGTTCTTGATGGTTACCTTATTCAACGCTCGATAATCTATGCACATTCGTATGGATCTATCTTTCTTCTTGATGAACAACACAGGAGCTCCACAGGGTGAATGACTAGGGCAGATGAAACCCTTGTCAAGCAGCTCTTGTAACTGTTCTTGCAGCTCTTTTAGTTCTGCTAGTGCCATGCGATAAGGTACCTTTGAAATTGGGTTGGTTCCTGGAACCAACTCAATTTCAAATTCAATTTCTCGATTGGGAGGGAGTCCTGGTAACTCTTCAGGAAACACCTCCGGATAGTCACAGACTACCCTCACTTCCTCTTTCTTTAATCCTTCTCTTTGACTTGCATCTACTATATGGCTAGAAAACCAGAACACCCCTTCTCTAACATTCTCTGAGCTTGTAAGGTAGATAAGAACCTTTTTGTCTTTCTCTTTGGGTCTCCAATAAACTCGAATGGAGGTTCTGCTTCTGGTGTGAACTTGACTTTTCTCTTGCGGCAGTCTATAGAAGCATTGTACTTGCTCAAGAAGTCCATCCCTAAAATGACATTATAATCCTTCATCTCAAGGACTACCAAGTTACTGTAGAGCTCTCGGTTGGAAATCCAGATTGGTACTGCCCTCAGCCTCTCAGTAGAGGCCATTACTTCCCCCGACGGTAAAGTTGTTAAGAACTCCTGACTCAATCTTTCTGGTGGGATCCCTAGCTTCTTAGAGAAAAACATGGATACAAAGGAATGGGTTGCCCCAGTATCGAATAACACAACAACATATTGGGATGAGATGAGTATTCGACCTGTGACCATAGTAGGAGAATTTGTCGCCTCTTCCTTGGTGATGGCGAAAATCCTGGTCGTGGCTGGTGGGGCTTCCATTCTCGCTTGACTGAAATAGGGTCTCTCCATTGCTGGCTGCATCTGGGGCAACTGGGCTGATCCACCCCCGTACTGAAGGAGCTGTGGTGGAGGTGGCTTTGCTTTAGGACAAGCCTTGGCCAGGTGCCCCACTACTCCACAGATATAACATCCGCCAATACTCGACCGGTTAGGGCAAGCCTTCATCATATGTCCTTCAGCTTCGCAAATATGGCATCCGCTCATGCCCTGACGACATACTCTGGGATGCATCTTCCCACATTTTGGGCAAGGAGAATATTTGAGCTGCTTGCTTGACGAGCCCCCTTTATTGCCCTCAGAAGACTTCTGGTCTCACTGCTTCCTCTTGCCTGAATTTCCTTTCCAATTTTGTTGGTTTTGAGGATTTCCTTGGGACTTCTGGGCTGATGCCTGTTGTTGTTGCACACGTGTGGCCTTTATACTATTTAAGTAGTGTTCAGTGATCAAAGCACTACTTACTAGTTCTTCCGAAGTCTGCGGTCTATTACCGC